>JAWRYS010001890.1:0-302284 GCA_034769895.1 Magicicada septendecula
ATGCTATGAGACACTTACATTAAAAATGTTTGTATAACAGAAAAATCATTAATTATCCACTCTCTAAGTGCGTGCACATTATGGTTTGTACATAGTGTAGAAGAAGAATTGCAATGTGTAAGACATAACGCCCCAGGAATGTCTTTTGGTACGTCTTTTGGGCAACCAATGTCATCAAGATTTATTATATGATAATGAATTATTTTCGATTCTAAAAAACGTTTTTTCTCAAGACCCTTCACAAACACATATTTATATATGTTCGTATACGTTGTTAACACTGAAACAAGATTGTCGTACGGTGTCTCTCCTTCATCCCATCTTAGCCCATGATAGTTTGTCGTTAACCAGCAGTTGGTTCTAGTGTATTTCGAATTCGTAACGACTGTAGCAGGCGGGGCGAAAATCCAATGTCTGTATGCAAAACGTGTTACGTCCATAACCGACAACTCCTTTACTATATAATTGCCGTTGTCATCATAAAAGCAGTGAAAGTCAATTATTACAGCAGCGTTTTCCATTATACTATAAAAAAAAAAAGAAACCACACATTACAAACTAATATTTATAAACACAAAGATCGTTACAATAATAATACACAAACTTACGTTTACTGTCGTCCGAACTGAAGCGTGGAGAGAGAATAACTAACGATATCACAGTGAGAATTCTTTTTGTTTTTAACAGATGGAATTTTAGCAGGAGGGGGAGCAGAGTCGCTGTCGGCAATTAATTTGGCACGTACGTGAGATTTTAATAAAACAATTAACAGTTTTTAAATAATAATTTTCGGAAACAACCCCCGACTTAAAAAAAAATATAGTTTACCTTGTGGTATAAAATTCAAACTATTAAATTGTCTCTCTCACACACATTCTGATTACTATACAACTAATTGCATGTATGTTCAGATGGTTCTACCGAAATAAACCATTGTGTGTGTATTCGCTAAATCCGCTCGTTGAGAAAATCTGTTGTGGCTGGACGAAACATGTGTCTGAATAAATTTTCTCTCTACATAGCAGTTGTAAAAGTAGTCATATACATTATGTGCTATATATACAAAAGGCTTTCAACGTGTTTGTCATTTCAATCAATTTGTACAGCGCTCTAATTATGTAAAAATACCTGTACCGCTCCATACAACTGAGAATAAATCCACACAAACACACACACACACATACGCATACACACACATACACATACACAACGATGTTTCTACTTATTTGAACAAGTCCTGTATTAAATGCACTTGTTAATGTTTTAATGTGAACAATTTTACGTTTAAATAAAATCTGTACATACAATAAAATTATGTTTCAGTATTAATGATATAAATATTACTGTTTTATTAATTTAAATTACCGTATAATTGCTTACGATTGACAAATAAGACATACTTTACGGAATTTCTTGAAATTTTTGCATTTAGTCTTCTGCTCATGTGTACTAGCAACCTGTTTGGTTACGGTTAACCATTTAAATTCAATGTTCTTGTTGTTGGTAACCTTATGCTCGTCTCCCTTTCGTTTACTGACGGTATGTTTGGCTACAGTTAACCATTTAAGTTCAATGTTTTGAGAAGTAGTCATCATCTTCTTGTTCCTATAATAACAGTACTTGCTTCAGTACTATATATATTATGTGCTATGTATACATAAGGCTTTCAAATCTAATTGTGTAAGAATAACTGTACCGTCACATACAACTGAGAATAAATCCGTACAAACACTTAGCGATGTTTTTACTTATTTGAACAAGTCATGTATTAAATTCAATAAATAATGCACTTGATAATGTTTTAATGTGAATAATTTTCCGTTTACATAAAATCTGTACATACAATAAAATTATGTTCACTTTAAGAAATAGCAAATCTTTTACTTACCTCTTAAATGTTGTTGTTGTTATACACAATAGTCGATTGTACGATGAGTGTCTCATACAAATGAGAAATAGTGACATGTCGTCTTGTGTGTATATATATATATCATACGGCGGTAGCGTACACGTTTGAAAGTTGATACATATTAAATTCTCTCTCTCTCTCTCACACACATTACAGAGGTTGGGTGTCTAAATCGATGCATTTTACTTTCTAATTTGACACATGGCTTACTTCCATACATAAATAGCTATCGTCTACGAGTGTTGCTAAACGAAATTAAAAAATGTTGTAATACATAACGTCCTATGAAATAAATATGGTATGTTTTTAGGACAGCCAAAAGCATGAAAGTATTATTTAAATCTGTATGGAAGTCATATATAAATATCGAGTCAGCGCGACACAACGTAACATGATTCATGTCAACGTCGTATGTATGTGTGTGTGCGTGTGCGTCTATGTGTTCGTGTGTGTACGTGTTTGGTTACGTTGCGTATGCGTCTGTGTGCGTGCACGTCGGATGTGTGATTACGTGTGCGTCTGCATTATCGTTATTTTGACTGAGCTATGTTAACTTCACACATGGAAATGTAAAAGCGTCTGAGGGCAAAGTTATGCAAGAGGTTGTTGACGAGAACCAAACACACTTGGATCAGCCAGTAGTGTTTAGGTCATCAGTACATGACGCAACGGTAGTGATAGGTCCAACAAGAATCAGATGTTATGTATACGTTCTAGGTGAAAAACTACTGGAGATGTCTCTGACTTTAGTTGGAAATAAATAACATTACAGATATTGATATGGTACTATGAGGAGCCTATACGTGAATACTATACATCAGACTGATTGTATCCGTCATTAGCAATCTAACGTTACGACGGCAGTGTGTACGTATGCGTCTGTGTGTGTTCGCGTGTTTGGTTACGTTGTGTACGTGTGCGCTCGTTGCGTGTGTGCGTGTTTGGTTACGTTGCGTATGTATGTGTGTGTGTGTGATTACGTTACGTATGCGTGTGCGTCTTAATGTGAACAATTTTACGTTTAAATAAAATCTGTACATACAATAAAATTATGTTTCAGTATTAATGATATAAATATTACTGTTTTATTAATTTAAAATACTGTATATATATAACCTAGGAACTTCGCAGGTGAAGAAATTAATTTCTATTTTTCATCTGTAACGACATGCGTGTATAATTTTAATTTATTTCACTATACACCTTCGCCACCGCTGCTATCACAGTCGTCAGTAATAAAAAAAGAAGAAGAAGAAAGATCAGTTAGGAAACGCATCAGTACTCGTTCGAAACGATTAACATCAGTCCCAATGGACCACAGCATCCGTGAATTTCCGCGAATAAAAAAAAAAAAAACGTAAAACGTTCTACTTACGTTTCATGTTAGGTTAAAAAATACAATTCACGTACGTAGGTTAAAAATGCAGTCCACGTACGTTTACGTTAGGTTAAGATGCAGTCTACTTACGTTTCACGTTAGGTTAAAAAATGCAAACACACACACACACGTGTTAGGTTGCAACCTAACGCGTGTGTATGTTATTTAAATAATAATTTAAATAATATACACGTGTGTGTGTGTGTTTGCATTTTTTAACCTAACGTGAAACGTAAGTAGACTGCATCTTAACCTAACGTAAACGTACGTGGACTGCATTTTTAACCTACGTACGTGAATTGTATTTTTTAACCTAACATGAAACGTAAGTAGAACGTTTTACGTTTTTTTTTTTTTTATTCGCGGAAATTCACGGATGCTGTGGTCCATTGGGACTGATGTTAATCGTTTCGAACGAGTACTGATGCGTTTCCTAACTGATCTTTCTTCTTCTTCTTTTTTTATTACTGACGACTGTGATAGCAGCGGTGGCGAAGGTGTATAGTGAAATAAATTAAAATTATACACGCATGTCGTTACAGATGAAAAATAGAAATTAATTTCTTCACCTGCGAAGTTCCTAGGTTATATATATACAGTATTTTAAATTAATAAAACAGTAATATTTATATCATTAATACTGAAACATAATTTTATTGTATGTACAGATTTTATTTAAACGTAAAATTGTTCACATTAAGACGCACACGCATACGTAACGTAATCACACACACACACATACATACGCAACGTAACCAAACACGCACACACGCAACGAGCGCACACGTACACAACGTAACCAAACACGCGAACACACACAGACGCATACGTACACACTGCCGTCGTAACGTTAGATTGCTAATGACGGATACAATCAGTCTGATGTATAGTATTCACGTATAGGCTCCTCATAGTACCATATCAATATCTGTAATGTTATTTATTTCCAACTAAAGTCAGAGACATCTCCAGTAGTTTTTCACCTAGAACGTATACATAACATCTGATTCTTGTTGGACCTATCACTACCGTTGCGTCATGTACTGATGACCTAAACACTACTGGCTGATCCAAGTGTGTTTGGTTCTCGTCAACAACCTCTTGCATAACTTTGCCCTCAGACGCTTTTACATTTCCATGTGTGAAGTTAACATAGCTCAGTCAAAATAACGATAATGCAGACGCACACGTAATCACACATCCGACGTGCACGCACACAGACGCATACGCAACGTAACCAAACACGTACACACACGAACACATAGACGCACACGCACACACACATACATACGACGTTGACATGAATCATGTTACGTTGTGTCGCGCTGACTCGATATTTATATATGACTTCCATACAGATTTAAATAATACTTTCATGCTTTTGGCTGTCCTAAAAACATACCATATTTATTTCATAGGACGTTATGTATTACAACATTTTTTAATTTCGTTTAGCAACACTCGTAGACGATAGCTATTTATGTATGGAAGTAAGCCATGTGTCAAATTAGAAAGTAAAATGCATCGATTTAGACACCCAACCTCTGTAATGTGTGTGAGAGAGAGAGAGAGAATTTAATATGTATCAACTTTCAAACGTGTACGCTACCGCCGTATGATATATATATATACACACAAGACGACATGTCACTATTTCTCATTTGTATGAGACACTCATCGTACAATCGACTATTGTGTATAACAACAACAACATTTAAGAGGTAAGTAAAAGATTTGCTATTTCTTAAAGTGAACATAATTTTATTGTATGTACAGATTTTATGTAAACGGAAAATTATTCACATTAAAACATTATCAAGTGCATTATTTATTGAATTTAATACATGACTTGTTCAAATAAGTAAAAACATCGCTAAGTGTTTGTACGGATTTATTCTCAGTTGTATGTGACGGTACAGTTATTCTTACACAATTAGATTTGAAAGCCTTATGTATACATAGCACATAATATATATAGTACTGAAGCAAGTACTGTTATTATAGGAACAAGAAGATGATGACTACTTCTCAAAACATTGAACTTAAATGGTTAACTGTAGCCAAACATACCGTCAGTAAACGAAAGGGAGACGAGCATAAGGTTACCAACAACAAGAACATTGAATTTAAATGGTTAACCGTAACCAAACAGGTTGCTAGTACACATGAGCAGAAGACTAAATGCAAAAATTTCAAGAAATTCCGTAAAGTATGTCTTATTTGTCAATCGTAAGCAATTATACGGTAATTTAAATTAATAAAACAGTAATATTTATATCATTAATACTGAAACATAATTTTATTGTATGTACAGATTTTATTTAAACGTAAAATTGTTCACATTAAAACATTAACAAGTGCATTTAATACAGGACTTGTTCAAATAAGTAGAAACATCGTTGTGTATGTGTATGTGTGTGTATGCGTATGTGTGTGTGTGTGTTTGTGTGGATTTATTCTCAGTTGTATGGAGCGGTACAGGTATTTTTACATAATTAGAGCGCTGTACAAATTGATTGAAATGACAAACACGTTGAAAGCCTTTTGTATATATAGCACATAATGTATATGACTACTTTTACAACTGCTATGTAGAGAGAAAATTTATTCAGACACATGTTTCGTCCAGCCACAACAGATTTTCTCAACGAGCGGATTTAGCGAATACACACACAATGGTTTATTTCGGTAGAACCATCTGAACATACATGCAATTAGTTGTATAGTAATCAGAATGTGTGTGAGAGAGACAATTTAATAGTTTGAATTTTATACCACAAGGTAAACTATATTTTTTTTTAAGTCGGGGGTTGTTTCCGAAAATTATTATTTAAAAACTGTTAATTGTTTTATTAAAATCTCACGTACGTGCCAAATTAATTGCCGACAGCGACTCTGCTCCCCCTCCTGCTAAAATTCCATCTGTTAAAAACAAAAAGAATTCTCACTGTGATATCGTTAGTTATTCTCTCTCCACGCTTCAGTTCGGACGACAGTAAACGTAAGTTTGTGTATTATTATTGTAACGATCTTTGTGTTTATAAATATTAGTTTGTAATGTGTGGTTTCTTTTTTTTTTATAGTATAATGGAAAACGCTGCTGTAATAATTGACTTTCACTGCTTTTATGATGACAACGGCAATTATATAGTAAAGGAGTTGTCGGTTATGGACGTAACACGTTTTGCATACAGACATTGGATTTTCGCCCCGCCTGCTACAGTCGTTACGAATTCGAAATACACTAGAACCAACTGCTGGTTAACGACAAACTATCATGGGCTAAGATGGGATGAAGGAGAGACACCGTACGACAATCTTGTTTCAGTGTTAACAACGTATACGAACATATATAAATATGTGTTTGTGAAGGGTCTTGAGAAAAAACGTTTTTTAGAATCGAAAATAATTCATTATCATATAATAAATCTTGATGACATTGGTTGCCCAAAAGACGTACCAAAAGACATTCCTGGGGCGTTATGTCTTACACATTGCAATTCTTCTTCTACACTATGTACAAACCATAATGTGCACGCACTTAGAGAGTGGATAATTAATGATTTTTCTGTTATACAAACATTTTTAATGTAAGTGTCTCATAGCATTGTTAATTTCATTAGGTAAACTTGTATATGGCTGCAGGCGATAACTATTTCTGATGACTTTCCTAATATATATTATGTAACAGCCATAATTCTACATGTATGTACATGCAAAGCTTCAGGGGATGAAAAACACCATCTGTTAAAAACAACAACAAAAAGTCTTGCTGCAGGCGATAACTTTTTCTGACGACTTTCCTAATATATATTATGTAACAACCATAATTCTGCATGTATGTACATGCAAAAACACCACCTGTTAAAAACAACAACAACAACAATTCTTGCTGCAGGCAATAACTATTTCTGACGACTTTCCTAATATATATTATGTAACAGTCATAATTCTGCATACAAAGCTTCAGGGGATGAAAAACATCACCTGTTAAAAACAACAACAAAAATTCTTACTGTGATATCTATAGTTATTGTCACTCCATACTTCAGTTTGGACGACCGTAAACGTAAGTTTATGTATTATTATTATTGTAACGATATTAGTTCGTAATGTGTGGTTTCTTTTTTTTTTTTTCAAACGATAACTATTTCTAGTAGTCTGTGGGCTTGACTTTCCTAATATATATATTTTGTAACAGCGCTAATTCTGGCTGTGTGTATGTACATGCAAAGCTTCGGGCGATGAACGTGAACTTTCCTGATGACCACATCACCATCATTACTTTCACTAGTCTTCTTTGTAGCGAATATTCTGACATTGTATGGTTCCACCTTGCTTGATACAGACGTCTTCACTTCTCATAAATAATGTCGTTTATCACAAAATTCAACGCAGTTTCTGCTATTGAGTACAAACGTTGTGCAGAATTAACAGTGGACAAACAGTATCCGATCGTTAACATGTTGCATGTGGACACGCGATATGGGAAGTCTGTGCTTGTAACGTTGGAAGATTGTGAGCGCCGCTATCGTGTATATCTACCTAAGAGGTATGCTGACGTCTTTACAGATGAAGAACTCCGTCATATAAATCCCAGCGACCTACATCTTGTGTTTCGAGGGATGAAGAACCAGACAGCGCATGTGGAAATTGTATCTCGTTAAGGTAACAAACTACTTTTAATAAACAATTTTTTTATCATTGTGTGTGTGCGTATGTTTGAATGTAGTGCAGATTCTAATTTACAAAGTTTTGATGAATGGATTTTTAATTTATTTCACTATACGCCTCTGAACCTATATGTAATTATTTGTAACTGCTTTACCTGTTGCAGCAAACGATTATATTATTATTATTCAGTGATATATACATACATACAATTTACTTATTAAACACTTCAATGATTGTAACGTCTTACAATGACTATAGCATATTTAAATCTGTTATCTGTTTATTGGTCCTACATGTACATGTTGTATGTATGTATATGATTACGTTGTGTTTGCGTCTGTGTGTGGACGCGTTGCGTATGTGTGCGTGTACGTGTGCGTGCGTGCGTGTGTGTGTGTGTGTGTGTGTGTGTGTGTGTGTGTGTGTGTGTGTGTGTGTGTGTGTGTGTGTGTGTGTGTGTGTGTGTGTGTGTGTGTGTGTGTGTGTGATTACGTTGCGTATGCGTCTGTATGTGCGCGCGTTGCGTGTGCATCTGTGTGTGTGTGATATTTAACATGATTTTAATGTTGTTGTTGTATTGTTATGTTGCAGGTTGCTTCTTCTACAAGTACGACACACAATTATATATATATAAACTTTCGAAAAATATCAATTTTATAATGTATTTATTTAATTGTGAATTTTATATTGTGAATGTTAAAATATATTTAATCATTTAAACAAATTATGACTTTATTTTATTTCACTCTACACCTCTGAACATGTGTACAATTAATTTATTTTTTGTGAACTGTTACATCAGAAGATTTGTATGAATTTCAGCCGCCGTTTTCATGTGTGTGTATAATTTTAATTTATTTCGCTATACACTACTGAACCTATGTGTGTGTGTGTAAACTGCAACCTTAAAACAGAAGTATTGTCTGTAACAACATAACAGGTAAGTAGTTCATTGACGCCAAATATATATATATTTCTAACAAGGATAAATCACACTGACTGCATTATAAAACTATTAATTAATTATTTAATACATTGAAAATGAAGACGACGTTTTGACAACGAGAGAGGGCTAAAATTATTTATTCATCACACCGACTACTCAATGTACGAGAGGGAGACAGGAGAAAGGGTATGAAACCTTGCATAGTTGAAACGTGTGAAAGTGAGAGAGAGAGAGAGAGGACGTTACTATTTGTTGACACAGTTGAAACAAGTGAGAGTGTGAGAGAGAGAGAGAGAGAGAGAGAGGACGTTAATATTTGTCGAATAAATATAAACTTTCTAATTTCATATACATGCGCTCGGTACTGACCACAGTTTGAGCATAACGTTTGACAACAAGAGAGAGAGAGAGAGAGAGAGAGAGAGAGAGTGAGAGAGGACGAATAATACAGAGGTTGGTACATCTGATCATATAGATTTAATATACATTATAACACGCGACAAATTTGAACTCATGTAAAGGTTGGTACACCTAATCATATATTTTAATATACACTATAATGCCGGTGAGCATAACGTTTGACAACGAGAGAGAGAGAGAGAGAGAGAGACATACACAACGTGTGAGAGAGCGAGAGAGAGTACCAATTATGATCATATATAGTTTGAATTTCCCACCACAGAAGAGAAAAAAATGTTGACAGATCTGCTCTATACATACACAATATAACACATATTTGAATTTCCCTCCCCCCGCCACAGAAAATGTTGACAAACCTGCTCATATAAAATATCTATACACTATAATAATACTACAGAGGTTGGTACACCTGATCATATAGATTTAATATACATTATAACACACAACAAATTTGAACTCATGCAAAGGTTGGTACACCTGATCATATATTTTAGTATACACTATAATGCTTCGAGTTGGAACCACCCCCCACCCACTGATATGAAAAAAAAAAAAACAACCTCCCACCCAACACCACCCACTGATATGCAAATCAGCTTTCTTAAAAAAATAAAAAAGTATATTCACGGATGCTGGTGGTCCATTGAACATCATCCCACCAAATCAATTTAATTAAAAAAATAAAAAAACCAAATTAAAAAAATAAAAAAATTTATTCGCGGAAATTCGCGGTGCTGTGGTCCATCGGGATGCTGCGGGTCCAGCGGTGGCGGCGTCATCTCTGAGATCATGTTTTTTAGTGTTTTTTAAGAAGGCGGCATTCCTTTGTGGGTTTGAACCGGCATTTTCCCTCTACTATTATACAAGTAAGTACCAGTCAAGGATAAAGCAAATGATGAAACAGATAACATTTATAGAAGAAAATAAGAAAAAGTATTTATTGGTAAGTAATCCAACAGCACCAACTTTTAAAAGTCAGGTTAAGATACATAAAGAAGGAAAACCAATTAGACCGATTGTTTCTTTTATTAGTGCACCTATTTATAAATTATCAAAGGAAGTTAGCAGAGTACTGAAGGAAAATATGAATTTGGGACAAAATACAACATAGAGAATAATGTAAAATTGATAGAAAAATTAGAAAATATTAGGATTAATGTAAATACAAAATTGATATCACTGGATGTTAAGGACATGTTTACCAATATCACAGTAAATAAAGTTATTAAGTTAATAAACGATAATAATATGGGAGAATACAGGTATAAAAAGCAGTTGATGAAAGTAATTAAAGAATGTGTAAATCAGAACTATTTTAGGTTTAATAACAAGTTTTATATACAGAAAAAAGGTTTACCTATGGGGTCTTCATTATCCCCTATATTCTTGCTGAAATATACATGAATGATTTTGAAAAGCAATTAATAACTTCCACTAAGTATAAAGACAATATAAAATTATGGTCTAGATACGTTGATGATGTATTAGTAATTTGGGAAGGAAGCATAGAAGAAGTGCATGAGTTTATAAATGAGGTAAATAATAAGGATAAAAACTTACAATTTAAAGAAGAGATAGGAGGTAAGAAAATAAATTACTTAGATTTGAACATAGAAATTAAGGATAATGAGAAACTACAGTTTGGGATATTTAGGAAAGAGTCGTATTCTGATATAATTATACCAAGAGAGTCTTACCACCCATATAGATATAAAATGGCGGCAATCAATTCATTTTGTTACAGAGCTCAGAAGTGTTTAAAAGAGACCGAATCAAAAGATAGGGAGTTAAAAACGATAAAGGGAATTGTAAGGAATAATAATTATAACACCAACATAGTGGATAAAGTTATGAAAAGGGTTAACATACAAAAAGCTAAAATAGAACCAGAACAAAAGAATTATGCAGGGTCATTGACATACATAGGTTCACATACTAGAAAAATTATAAAATGTTTTAACAAATATGGAGTAGATATAGCTATTAAAAAATGTGAAACGGTATTTGATAAGATAAGGAATAAGAATATAGAAAAAATTCCAGTATTACAGAAAAGCGGAATTTATAAATTAAAATGTAAAGACTGCAACAAAGTGTACCTAGGTGAGACAGGACGAAAATTCGTATGCAGGTTGTCTGACCACAAACGTGGAGAAGGTAATAGAACAACCAATTCGTTATATGCAAGACATTTCATAGAAGACAACCATAAGTTTGTTAATCCTTTGGAAGAATACGAAATTGTAAAAGTAGTAAATAACACAGTTGAAAGGAAGCTTAGAGAGGAGTTAGAAATATTGAAAGAAAGAGAAAAAGGGTTAGACAATTTAATTAATATTAAAATTAAATTTGATAATGAAGAAATATTTTATAACATGATTAAGAAGTAAATGATAGAGGACAGATCGATAAGATTAAGAATTATATTGCATAGTACTAACTGGATGTTTTAAAATAAGGGTGTGTGACTGACCCACGTGTGTGGAGAGGAAAAGGGTAAGTTTAAAAGGACACACACACACACACACACACACACACACACACACACACACACACACACACACACACACACACACACACACACACACACACACACACACACACACACACACACACGGAATTTGCTAGAAAAATATGTAACTGTGCAGATGGTGGGACAGGGTTTAGGGGGTGGGGAAGGGTCATTTATATTATAGCTTGTTGTGTGTGAGCAGGGTGGGGAGAGGGGTGAGGGGTTTGTTTTAAAATAATTTCTGCCTATTCCGATCTGACGATGGGCTGTGAGGCTTGAAAGCGCTAATCGGGATAATTTTTATATAGTGGTGTGCAACTGTGATAATTCTGATTATGCTTTGGTAAAGTATACGATTCCCTCTTACCTTTCGGTCGGAACATAAAGGGCAAGAGCAGCCAGTTTGCTTTAAAAACCTGCCAAGTTTGGACGGAAAACGAACGCCTTCGTGTCAATGACATTAATGTATTTTTAACCGACAAAAACATAGCGCACAGATTGTCTGCAAACGCGCTGTTCGTTATGTAACCGGTTAACAAAAACAGCAATAATTCGAGTATTGACTCCGGTGGACACAACTGTTTTATCTTTTGGGAGACTGTTCCTCTCCCTTCCTCGTCCACCACCGTCACTACTACTACTACTACTACTACTACTACTACTACTACTACTGCTACTACTACTACTTTGACAGTCTAACTTGAACTACTCCATCTCCAGTAGATCAGTTATTACAACAGTAGCTAATCAATAACTTGTTCATCGTTTTCTGTTCCGACTTCTGAACGACAAATACAATCGTGATACTTTACGGTGGCCGCTTCATAGATGCGCGAAAAGTGGAGGTAGTGGGAAAACTCAATGTGTTCAGTTGTAACACTGCATCCCAAAAATATCGGTATGGAGAACCACACATGGTTTCCATGTTCTAAGATTTATATTTTAAATCATTTTTGAAATGAAATATTTCCATAGAAACTACTTCTTTCTTCAGCCTTAACCACAGTACTGTAATCACTAACGTATACCACCTCACGTTAGTGCACTCGATTTTCACTGATGATGGCAGTTGATGGCACTGCCGAAACATCTGGTTTTGCTAAAAGCATTGGACCACGGCCAAACAACCCAAGAAGAAATTTTAGCAACAAACTACTTCTTTGTTGCAGATAACGTAGTACACATAAAAAATTATCCCCTCCCCCTTCAACTATCATTTTCATTTATAGAAAATTACCCCCTCCCGCTTCAACTACCCTTTTTATTTATAGATATTTCATCTACCATTCTACAGTAGACCTTCTTTTCATGATACTTTATTTATGAAAATGAATAGAATTACATTGCTACATAAGCTTGTTCTGCATAATTTGTATTTATTTCCTCTGTTATCGAGGTGTGTGGCCAATACCAGTATGTACATTAGAACGTCGGTTTAACCTTGAACAATGCTATGGGTTCGGTCTAGGTGGTAGAGAATAGTATATGCGCGACAGTATACGCGCGCACGTGCAGCCGCACGCACAAAAGGCCTGCCCTGTTATTATTATCTCTTAAATAACGAAATAACAAAAGAAAGGAGAACGAGTGTGGGAGGCAGCTTAGGCCTAAACAATACGTGGTAATGAGTGTAGGATACGCTTGTGTATTTTAAAAATCCGAATCGTTTTTCACAGCAACTGACCCCCGAAGGTGGCGAGGGTGTCCTCAGGTAGTGGACAGAGGAAACCGTACACGACAAGGTTTGCTACGTGAGCGTCGATTTCGTTATGTGGAACAAAAGAACGTTCGGATATTATGCCAGTTGTTCTGTCGACAATTTTGACCAGCCCATTTGAAGGGTCTAAACCCTCAGTTAAACCGCTCCATAAGTGTCGATCAGGTGGACAAAACCGACTAAGCTGTAGGCCTAAGTGCTGACGGCAGATGTAGCAAACTTCTCGCCCAATTAGTTTTTAAAAACCGCTTTGCGACTCGCGTTAAATCTGAAGTGAAACTTTGCCGACACTTAGAGTAATCCTGTCTGTTACCTGTGCATTCTGCAAGGCGGAAAACTTCTATAAAACTGTTTACATTATTGTCGAATCCAGTTTCTCAATTGTCACCCTTTCACGTTGCCCGTCCTTACCGACTTAATTGCACTCTATAAACCTCGTTTTCTTCTTCTACCCCTTTACGTTTCAGCTCATCAAGCCCCACACTAAGACAGAGTTTACGTGATAAGTTCAGAATGGCATCGCTATCCCTTTACTGGAAATTTATGTCCATGCATAGTTTGGGACGTATTTTTTACGTCCTTTCCAGTAATCTTTATTTAATCTGTAATCAGTTTTGGGCCGACGCCCATTTATGAATATTCGAATGTTGTTCTGAATGTCTGAATAAACCATCTATATACATAATACTCAAAGTCTTAGGATTTCTTTGTATTAAATACAAATCCACACCGTTATACCGATTGCCAACAAATTTTCCACAGATAACTTTTGACACAAGGCGAGAAATACTGTCTAACTTGGAATTTGATATTTTGACCCGTTCGCACGATTTAGGCCCTTTTGTTGACGTGTAAAAAGATGTCAACAACACCATGGAGACCAGAATTAATTACCATAGTAACAAATAAATAAAGAAATGCAATTTAGCGGCATCGCACCTGTACCTTTATCCGTTCCTGCAGTACATTTTCGATGTTTTTAATATGTGATTGTATCGATATATTACGATGTGGAAAAGAAGAAATATATTAATTGTAAATTGTCATATTTCTTAATACAAAGAGAAAATACGTGGTGTTTTCATTTGAGAGGTTCGGTGACAACGGTTTTTGGTGTTTACTGCTGAAATAAAGAAAAGCCTTGGTTGAGGAAAACAACGTTTAATGTGTATATACAACGCTTATAACACAGTAACACTTAAAATAAGGAATCTAACTTTTTTGAGTTAACGGTTACTTGTGTTGTACAAGAATTAATGCAAGAGTCGAAAGAGGGTTGTGCGGGACGAAGGGCAAGCCCGTAGCCCGCTCATGTGCTACGTCCTGAGCTCCTGCCGCAGGAACCGTTAGACATTCTGGATTAGAGGGGTGGGGGAAGCAAGAGTCAGAGTGGGTTGTGCGGGACGATGGGCAAGCCCGTAGCCCGCTCATGTGCTACGTCCTGAGCTCCTGCCGCAGGAACCGTTAGACATTCTGGATAAGAGGGGTGGGGGAAGCAAGAGTCAGAGTGGGTTGTGCGGGACGAAGGGCAAGCCCGTAGCCCGCTCATGTGCTACGTCCTGAGCTCCTGCCGCAGGAACCGTTAGACATTCTGAATTAGAGGGGTGGGGGAAGCAAGAGTCAGAGTGGGTTGTGCGGGACGAAGGGCAAGCCCGTAGCCCGCTCATGTGCTACGTCCTGAGCTCCTGCCGCAGGAACCGTTAGACATTCTGAATTAGAGGGGTGGGGGAAGCAAGAGTCAGAGTGGGTTGTGCGGGACGAAGGGCACGCCCGTAGCCCGCTCATGTGCTACGTTCTGAGCTCCTGCCGCAGGAACCGTTAGACATTCTGGATTAGAGGGGTGGGGGAAGCAAGAGTCAGAGTGGGTTGTGCGGGACGAAGGGCAAGCCCGTAGCCCGCTCATGTGCTACGTCCTGAGCTCCTGCCGCAGGAACCGTTAGACATTCTGGATTAGAGGGGTGGGGGAAGCAAGAGTCAGAGTGGGTTGTGCGGGACGAAGGGCAAGCCCGTAGCCCGCTCATGTGCTACGTCCTGAGCTCCTGCCGCAGGAACCGTTAGACATTCTGGATTAGAGGGGTGGGGGAAGCAAGAGTCAGAGTGGGTTGTGCGGGACGAAGGGCAAGCCCGTAGCCCGCTCATGTGCTACGTCCCGAGCTCCTGCCGCAGGAACCGTTAGACATTCTGAATTAGAGGGGTGGGGGAAGCAAGAGTCAGAGTGGGTTGTGCGGGACGAAGGGCAAGCCCGTAGCCCGCTCATGTGCTACGTCCCGAGCTCCTGCCGCAGGAACCGTTAGACATTCTGAATTAGAGGGGTGGGGGAAGCAAGAGTCAGAGTGGATTCAGGAAGATGTGATAAATAATCCATTCGATACAAAAATACAGCAACAATCTTTTCTTTGGTGTTCAGTGCCTAGACTACATCAAGCGGCACCTCTGCATAGCTTCCACAGCAACTTGTTTTGTTTGTTTCGTGTATTCCTCTGCGGGTTTTCCCCTTGAACCACAACGAGCACCAATGCTCTATGCCTATGCCCTGTAAGTAGTCTGTCTCTTCTCTCTATGACGTTTCTCCATAAACTTGTTATTCTCTACTTCTTCGCATACCTCTTCATTTCTCGCTTTATCGATCCACTTAATACTCACCGATGTCCTGTAATTACCATATTTCAAATGCCTCAGAAATTCTTTTCTACGGTGTCTCTGTTTTCAGTTACAGAGATAGGTACCGTAAAAGGCATTACTCCAAACCTACTACATTCAAAAAATTCTTTCCAATTCATAAGTTTAAATTTGTATAGAATTCTCTCCATCGAAAGAAAAATCTTTCCGTTATCGCTGTTCTTGCCTTCACGGTCGAAAACCTTCATAATGCTAACGGTCGAATGTTCCTAGATGGTCGTGGGACCTACTCAATCGTAGTAAAATACACAACTAAAGGCCATGAAACCGTGCTAAATGAAACAGAGAGACACCCAAAATTCACAAAAGTAACAATCAAGGAAACGTTCAACTCATCCATAGCGGAAAAAACGATGCAGGAGAATGAGGCCAGTGGAATTTAATGGATAGCTCAAGTTTTGTCTTGCTATATTTTGTCGGTGGACAGTTTTCCTCAAGACTCGTTGCGTACGGTACATCACATTTACATATTACTCGCTCTCAGCTTTGAATAAATTGTAAATTTTGAAAAACAAATACAAAAAACTAAAGGAAATACAACATACATTCTGCATATAATATTACTTACGCATTTAAAGATTATACACGGGTGTTCGGGTTAATAGTGTTGTATCCCGCTCTTACGTAGGCCTAATAATCTTGCATAGGGTCCGGCAACAGTTCAGTGATGTTGGGGTAGCCGTGACTTTCTGTGGAGGACATAACCGGTTACAGCTGGAGCGAACTACAGTCTTGCCTTTAATACGTCATGGATAATTAGGTCGATAGACAAGGTGAGTTTTTACTGTCACTGCGTTTATCTAAACTAAATCTATTATTTTAACTCGACGAAAGTTCAGTGTGAATTATGGACTTGGAAGACACGATCGCGTTCCTTGTCGTGGATGAATTCTTTCAATGTCGGCAACAAAAACAATGGAGTGCTAGCGGACAGAGTTCAACGGGAAGCTGATCTCCAGGTTTGGCGATTTGCAGTGGCCTGTGAGATCTCCTGTCTTAGCTCTCCCAGGCTGATTCTCTTGGGGCTACCCAAAAGACAAAGTTTACAGAAACAGACCACAAATAATTCAAAAACTGAAGGACGAAATACGGGACGAGATATATGATTTAAACCGCCATCCTGAGAATCTTCGTCGAAGATTGTGGGAACTTAGCTTACAAAGCGCCGTGATGAACACCTGGAAGATGTAATTTTTTAAAACTAAGGTGTGAGGAATAAATGGCAACTATTAAATATTTTATTTTATTTTTATTTCCATGTTGTTTTTCCAGTGTGCCTTTGAAAAACCGTCAGATCCTGCAGCCAGACCCCATAAAAGATGGTGGATATAATTAAATCTTGTACAGTATTCCAAAAACCATGCGCGTGTGTTACCTAAATTTGAGTTTTCCTTTGACCTACCGTACATACAATAGCAAACGTTTCGCGCATTCTCCGGTATGGCATCCTCATTGTTAGGCTGAGGTACAGTATACCAGAAGGTTATGGCAGTAATATCAATGAAACGTTGTCAACCGAAAAATGTTACAACCTGAGACTTCCGACTGCGCAAGTCTACCTATGACGAAAAATGTCTCTCCACTTCGTAAACTCAAAATCTATCGATGTTTTAAGATTTAAATAAAACATAAGTAGTGCCTTGTAGTGTCATAACTAGGAGCTACTCCTGGGGGGAGGATGAGACTATTTTCTGAAGGGAGGTGAGATTAAATTCTGGGGGGATGAGGCTAGTTTGAAGGTTGTATTCCCCAGGACAAATGAGATAGTCACGGCCGTCCCATACCATTAGAAATACATTTCAATATTCCTTCAGTATCCTAACTGTGAAGGCTCGCAGTCAGTCTGTTGTGTTACGACTAATCTTCTTTAGCTCTCTACTTTCAATAATATTATTAATAACGATACACAAAGGATCGACAACAGATTCTAATTACACATTGTGTAACTATTAATCGGTGTTGTTTACTTTTGATGCCGAGATAATCTTTAAGATAAGCCAAGGGTTCCATCGATACAAACCGTCGGTCTCTTCCTGTGTAAACATACACGCACACGCACACGCACACTCACATACAAACGGACGTTATTGTTTGTTTATAATGAATTAATTACCGGCCGTTATCTAGATAGACCGATACCTCACGACGTCACCGACATTGTTGTCTATATTGTTATTATTGTTGGCGCTATATTTAGTAGAGGCGAGGTACGTACGTTGACCGTTGCCGTACCGACTTTGCCGCTCGTGTCAGAATTAGACTTTAAAAAAAGGTATGTGTGTGTGTGTGTGGGGGGGGGACAGGTAGAGCAGGCTGCATATAGCAGAGCAGCAGAACGTTGACTGACGGCGTGACGTCACACATCGGAAGCGATACAACTATAAGGTCAGTCTAGGCCTTATGTACTGTACATTCTCACTCGATAAGATGGGTCACTAAGCGGCGCAGCAGATGTAGAACCCCTTTAGCAGATCGTTGGTTTCTGTTTGGTCTTTTTCGGTGGCAGTAGGAGTGATAGCGTGATTCTGTATTTAAGATTCTGTCGTAATAGAAAAAAAATCGGTATCGAGAACCATACATGACTTCCATGTTCTAATTAATTATAAAATTATATTTAATATGTACGCTCAGAACGAAACTAAATATGTCAGCATGCTTTTGTTAAAAACGCTGAGAAAGATAATCAAAATACGAATTGTACATAGTTGTTAATATTTTAAAAATAAAGAATTAATTTGTGTCTTTTATTTAAACAACGCGAAAGAAAGCGAATACCGCCCAGCGTTTGTAATCTGTGAATTTCTGAAAACGAAAAATTATTTTGTTTACGTATCCGCGGTTACGATATTTTGTTTACATGGAACGATATCAGCTGTTAACATTTTATTGAATTTGTTTCAAGTTTTCGACTGAATAAATTTATAACATCAATACAAAAAATTACCCCCTCACCCGTCAACTACCTTTTTCATTTATAGATATTTCATCTACCTTTCTACAGTGGATTATTATGACCTTCTTTTCTATTTATCAAAATTAAGTACTTTACTCTTGTTAAAACGTGAAACGTTGCTGGTAAACTACCCCTGCCCCTTAACCGACCTTCACCAAAATCATTAGGCCTCGAGTCCTGTACAGCTCGGTCACATATGCAAAAAATTATTTGATTCTGTTTTATTTTACGCCAGTTATCGTTCGCCATAGAAAAAATTCTACACACACACACACACACACACACACACACACACACACACACACACACACACACACACACACACACACACACACACACACACACACACACACACACACACACACACACACACACACACACACACACACACACACACACACACACACACACACACACACACACACACACACACACACACACACACACACACACACATTTCGAAAAATGACTTTTCTTCATGTTTTAAGGGTAGAATCAGCCCATACCTCGAACACGATTTTTTTCGCGATCACCATACTTCCATTTCCGTAGGGAACATGGAAGTACAATTCGACCTGTTGATTTTAAACAAGATTTTCGCGAATAATGTATACGTTATTTTTTTATAAGTACATTATTTATATGTAGATCTACAACTTGTTTGACTAAAAATTAAAATTTAAATCTCCTCAGTCTGTTGACGATTTCACTTGTTAAGCACATCAGCATTATCAGTAAATAATATAGCCTATCCCATTATGGATATAAGCCTATTTCCTGTGGATCCTATTTAATCCACAGGACATATGTGGATTAATATGTCCTATTTCCTATGGATCCATAGCCTATTTCTTATGGATATAAGTTGGCCGTGTCAGCCTAATGGTTTTAACAGTGTGTTGACCAAGAAACTCGTCCACAAGTATCAACAAGTAAACATAACAATCTGCGATAAACAGACGAGAATGTCGTGATGTCGGCAACGAATCTCGCGGGATAAGATTACTGAGGTTTTGTTTGTTGTTAACTGGTTCAGCAGATAACCACAAAGATTGACGCTGTGTAGCTACAACTTACGGATTTGAAATGTCACCCCCTACCAATGCAGACCGCGATAAACAGATTGAACTGAAAGTCTGTTAAGCGATCTGCTGCTGCCGCCGCGAATTTCATGGACTGTTCACAGGCCGTCTTATCGCTAAGAAAATCTCCACGTTAATGATTAAAATCGGCTAAAAATGACAAAACTGAAAATGACAAAAATGACAAAATGACTAATGTCAAAAAATCGGTATGGAGAACCATACATGACTTCCGTGTTGTAAGATTTATATTTAAAATCATTTACTTGAATTCGGTTCGGTAATTTCTAAAGAAAAATCCCCCATTTTGTAAATCAAGTTTTATGTTTGATAAATTGAATGAAATATTTCCAATTTCCATTTCCATATTCCCATTAGTATTTTCTAGAAACTACTTCTTTGTTGCCTATAACGTAGTACACGTATAAATAAAAAAAAATTGTATCCTCCCCCATCAACTACGCTTTTCATTTATAGATATTTCGTTTACCTTTCTATAGTGGATTATTATGACCTTTTTTCAGGATACTTTATTTGTCAAAATTAAGTAGGCCTACTTTACCCTTCTTAAAATGTAAAACGTTGCAGTTAAACTACGTCTTCGTCCTTAACCGAGCTTCACCAAAATCAATAGGCCTTGAGTTGTCCCTACAACTCAGGGACATATGCAAAAATTTATTTGATTTTGTTTGAATTTGGGGCAGTTATCGTTTGCCATAGAAAAAATTCTACACACAGACACTTTTCAAAAGAATGACTTTTCCTCATGTTTTGAGGGTAGTACAATCAGAATCAGCCCTTATCTCGAACACGATTTTCCTCATGTTTTGAGGGTAGTACAATCAGAATCAGCCCTTATCTCGAACACGATTTTCCTCATGTTTTGAGGGTAGTACAATCAGAATCAGCCCTTATCTCGAACACGATTTTCCTCATGTTTTGAGGGTAGTACAATCAGAATCAGCCCTTATCTCGAACACGATTTTCCTCATGTTTTGAGGGTAGTACAGTCAGAATCAGCCCTTATCTCGAACACGATTTTCCTCATGTTTTGAGGGTAGTACAGTCAGAATCAGCCCTTATCTCGAACACGATTTTCCTCATGTTTTGAGGGTAGTACAGTCAGAATCAGCCCTTATCTCGAACACGATTTTCCTCATGTCTTGAGGGTAGTACAATCAGAATCAGCCCTTATCTCGAACACGATTTTCCTCATGTCTTGAGGGTAGTACAGTCAGAATCAGCCCTTATCTCGAACACGATTTTCCTCATGTCTTGAGGGTAGTACAATCAGAATCAGCCCTTATCTCGAACACGATTTTTTTTCGCCATTACCATACTTCCATTTCCTTTTGGAACATGGAAGTAAAAATAACAGTGGGAAATATTAAGCTTTTTGGGACTCATTATTAAACCAGATGAAATTGAGAAAGTAACCATTTAAGGAGAATGTGGCTGCAAAAGAAGATACGTTAGATCGTTCGCCAGATTTCCTCACAAACTTATCAATACCTGAAATGATGACCGAGGAAGATAAGTATCATTGGCGGTATGACGTACCCTTCAATCCCAAGTCACGAGTCGCGACGTTCGGAGCGAACGATGGCAGAGAGACAGGAGATGAGTCAGCTGACTACGGGAACTGGAATGCAAGGGTACTTTATAATTTCAGTTTGTAACATATTCCACGGATCAAAGACGTGGAGAAAATGTCATCAACAAGAAACGTCAGCAATCTCAATTCCTGTACTGTCAATGTTACACGTCCAAACAGTATTCGAATGTGATCGCTACTACGGGTACTGGGACTATCACACGCACACACATCGCGTCTAGTACGATGCGACTAACAGACGAACGTGTAACGCCTAAATGCAAAGATACGGAAATTGAGCGTGGCACGCCGCGCCGTCTCAGGAAATTAAGATTGTGATTTCACAAATTCTACAACTTTCGTCGTCGTCATCCTTTACGGCTTAGGCTTGTGGCCTGTTCCAGTCTCAATGGAATTCGTCCAACCATCGTTTACGGGGTCTTCCCACACTTCTCTTCCCCATTGGATGATAGTCAAGTGCTCTTCTTGAAAATCTAGTTGGATCCATTCTCTCTACGTGTGCCGCCATTCCGTTTTGTACCGGGAGATTATCTCATTTAAGCTTTCAGCTATGCCTAGCTCCAGTCTAATATGATCATTTCTGATAAGATCTCTCCTGGTACAACCCTTTACAGCCCTCAAGAATCTCATTTCCGCTCCTTGTATTCTAGATACATCTTTGGCCTTTCTAATCCAAGTCTCGCTACCATACAGTAGTTGGGGTATGGCCGTTGCATTATAATATTTCAATTATTGAGTCCCCTTCCTTGTTTTCTTCTTTTCAAGTGTTTAACGATACATCCACAAAGCGACTGGAAGAGATTAATTTTGCTTTCAACCTCCTTATCATCTTGGTATGTGATGCTGGACCCTAGATACTTGAAATCTGGCACCTGTTCTATTGGCGAGTCCTGTATGACAATCTTTGTTCTAATATGATTTGCCTCAGAAAAAGCAATAAGTTTTTTGTTTTAGACAAGGAAGTGGTTTGATTATTCAACTTTTACAATTTACTTTAATAACTAATATTTTTAATCGCATGATCGACTAACGTAAAGTGTGAGAACTACAGTTGAGACTGACCCAGTTGATGCCAATGGGAGGTCGACATACAAAGAATTAAAAATGAAGAGATGAAATGTATTTTTGGTATCTAAGGTTTCATTTTTTTTAGGCGATTTAATTACGGCTGGCGCCGCCTCTCGCATCCTAGCTTCCACTGCCACCGGTCTTAAAGTCCTGTTCTGTAAGTCCTGTTGCATTCATTGCATCTTCGACGTCCATTTTCCATGAATGTTTCGTTCTTCCTTTTTTCTTCTAGAGGGTGGAGTTTATTCCCATACCTTCCTTGGCTATCTCTCATCCGACATTCTTGTTAGGTGTCCAAACCAATTCAGTCTTCTTGCTTCCATTGTTTCTATAATGTCAAGGTCGATTCCCATCACTTGTCTTATCTCTACATTTCTCACTCTATCTAGTCTTGGTAGTCTACAGCACCTCCGCCAGTAATCCGTTTCCATAGCTCTTATTATGGATTTATTTCTTTTATTAATTTTTCAGTTCTGCTCCATATAGGCGCATACTTTCGACTATTGTTTTATATATTCTGATTTTATTGTTTTTTGTTATTCGTGGACTCCAAAGAAGACTGTTTAATTGTTTTGTTGCTGTCTTAGCTTGTCCTATTCTTACTTATATTTCTTGGTTGCTGTCACCATCCGATGTCATTGTTACACCCAAATACTTGAAGTTTTAAATATTTTTTATCACTTATGTGCCTAGCTTTAGTTAATAATGTGTTCCTAAGGTTTCATAATGTGTTAACACAACGACTCATCAGTTATGGACATGTGGGCGGACGATAATAGACTTCCGAAGAAGACAATGAAACAAGAAGTGGAAAGCCGTAAAAAGAAACGGATGGATAATGGAAGGAATATGATAACAGAATGAGATTTTTAAGAGAAAGAGAACGTCTTCGCTGGTACATTGAAGTTAGGTACCGGAACGACATCTACACGGAAACGTGTACAGTTTCGTATCAACTGTTTGAATTTAATGCCCGGCCTAGGCTTTACAGACAGGACTGGGTAGGCTACTGTAGTACTGGAAAATCTCTTTCTCTCCTCTTTATAGGCGTACCGTTTAATCCGATAGTCTACTAACAACGACAACCAAAATTATTATTCTTGTGTGACATTATTTGATGAATAATTACATAAAAGTTCACTTTTATGATAAGAATCGCCTATGACAACGAAAAAACGCCGAATGATTGTTAATAAATCTTAATAGTAAAACAAATATAACTAGTATTCTCCCTGAACTGACTCACTGTGTTTAACAAAGTCACTGTTATTATTACATATATTTTGATATTAAATAATTTTCCGATTATGGAAAAAAACCTACAAAATTTTTGATTGGTCTACTATTTCTTTAATAACATAACAATTGTAGAGCACCCAATACATAACATACCGTAACATACGTTAAACATAACGTACACAATTACATTTAAACCCTAAAAATTCAAAAGATTCTTAGATTAGAATTTGTTATGTTTTTCTTGGGTCCTGGTGCCTTAAAATGTTGAGATTTCAAAAATGAAGACTATATGTGGGGTAAAATTCCCTTGAATTTGATATCCACACGGGATTTTACGATTTGTTCACCATTTTGGTCCTCGCACAATTTTGCCTACCGACCCCTATTTTTTTGGGGATCAATCTCGAAGGCAACAGGGTTCTGAAGGATAAACGTGTGGACAAGCATGTCAAGTTTTACAAAAATCGGTTGATGTGTTCGAAAACGGTTGTGAAACACACCTCAAATGGAGAACAATCGAGTTAAAACTGTAACTCCCTTCGTTCGTTTGTGGGACAAACCATTGGAATTAACAACGTAATCACCAAAGGTAATATCGCTGGAAAAAATTAAGCTGATAAATTTATTTTATTTTTTGTGTTGTACCACAGTTCGCTTATTACTCCCCACTCACCGCTCAAGACGCTGACAAACGTTATGTCAGGTTAAACTCTGTTCTCCTTGACGCTCGAAGCAATGACAGACACGCAGGTTTTGATTCCTACGTAACATGGTTAAAACGGCTCATGGTTCCTGTGCTACAGTTGTACCCAAACCAGGGGGGGGGCATACAATGTGTAAAGCGATATTCATGTGAATATTACTTTATTACACGAACGTTCCATTATTCCAGAGTGATGTTTTGCGTTACTTACTACATAACGGCTCATGGTTCCTGTGCTACAGTTGTACCCAAACCAGGGGGGGGGCATACAATGTGTAAAGCGATATTCATGTGAATATTACTTTATTACACGAACGTTCCATTATTCCAGAGTGATGTTTTGCGTTACTTATTACATACGTTACACATATACACCACGTTCGAGAAGCAAGAGTAATCTTTTACGAATGTATAGACACGTCCAAGCACAATACAATTCATACAGTGCACTAATACATATACATTAGTGTAGTGTTAGCATCAGTAACAATAAGCACTAGTAGGCCTACATGTGAAATTATGGGGTTGCACAGAACCAGCCGATAGAAAAAATTGCAAAGCTGATGTTCGAAAACCGTTCGTATTATAACGACCAAACTGTTAGCAGCCAAACTGTCCAAAATGTTTAACATGTTATTCGTAAAAGACGTTAATTAAATAAAACGCATACTGTAGGAACCAGAAAGCGACTCACGATTTACGGAAATAATTTTATTAAGGGAAAGTTTAGCAACCCATCTTCGGTGCAAAGAGACAGAAGAAAAACAGGTCAGTGGATCTCGTTGTGACCTGTCGGCGAACAGTTCCTTCTCAAAATAGTATATAATACATCACATTTATTACTCATTTAAAAATATTATAACAAAAACAAAGGCAACTAGAAATACAACAGACTCTCTACAGATAATAAAATAAGAAATAAACAAATCTGTAAAATAGAAATATAGAATGTTTACAAAAATTATTCGGATATCATTCACTGTTAATGTCGTTGGGCTGGAAGTGACATTCACCGTTCAATCAAGAATTAGCGGAATCGTGTATGACAGTAATACGCTGTCTACGTTCTTGTTAATTATCGAGCAGTGTGATTAACCAATCCGAACATTCTGTTATATCCGACCCAAACCAAAGTCGAGGATTGACAGGCGTCAGGAGTTCGACACTTCAAACGCTGTACTGAGTGATAGAGAAAAGGAGTCGCGAGTTCGACAATAAAAACATCGCAGCGGCCTGTTCAAACGACTCGCAGGTTAATGGTTGACTACCAGCCCGTGTGTGTATGTATTTATCACACGTCACATGTGTTAATAACATAGGATGGCCACGCTAATCGAATTGAAATTATGTATGTAAATAAAAATAAAAATTTTACTTCTTCTTGTACAGTCCTGCTGGTACAGTTAAGCAACATACACACACACACACAAAACATATGCGCGCTCGATGAAATTCATTTGTTTACATTTTGCATTTGAATACGAAAAGATTTTGACAGTTTGTTAGTAACACATTTAATTAATAAACACATAAGTTACATTTATTTAAAGCATAAAAAATTTTATATAGTGGTAATAATTGATTAATGTCTTATTAATGACAACAGCGATAAAGAAATTAAAAATCATTCTATAAAATTTACGTGTACTTCAAATGGCAGAATTAATTTAAAACAACTGACTATAAAAATAGCAGTGAGTTTTATGTGACTGAGTTTCTTGTCTCATAAAATAAATACAAATGAAAATAAATTATATTTCAGTAAAGACATATAATAATAATAGTATATGTTTTATATAACAAAAGAGAATATGTGTAGAAATTTATTAAAAAATTTGCACAACTAAAATCAAAATCTGTTACGGTAACAGTGAGGTTTTTAATAACCTACATTAAAGATGAACATAAATACAAATAGTGACTTGATCGCTTACCTGTTTGACAGTGGTCGCGGTGTTGTTCAGCACGTTTTCTTGGTGTTTCAACTGTTGTCGGAGGTTCGATACAGTCACCTTTAAATGATCGATTTCAGCTGTCAGCTGTTCCAACTGTTGTTTTCTGCCCATGTCGAGATATACCATGCCGACAGCGACCGCACAACATAGCACTAGGGTCAGTCCGATCGACAAATAAGCAAGTTTACTGTTTAAATCCGAAGAATCATTTTCTGTCCTTGCCATTTTACTTTCGCTTCAATACAACGGCAAAAACAATCACCACATTATTGTAACGAAGAACGCGCGAGGAACAACGTTTATACTAAGCGACGAAGCACTTGACGTACTTTTTTTATAGAGGCTCGTTCACTACTGGACGCGGCCAGCGCCAATTTAGTTGGCCGTAACTGATGATCAAACAAGAGCACTCACTCACACACAGACAAGCAGGACACTGAAGACGATAATGGGAGATGTGCACTACTACTGGAGAGACGTGATTTAGGGAGGGGGTAACACACACTGTATGCGGTTCATCTTAAATGTTTTTCTCTCTCTCTCTTTCGTTGTAATCTCTTATCAGTCTCGTAGATAAACGGTAGTGATGTCTCTTTTGAAAAATATTAGTCGAACGGTCGCTGTATCAATTTTGCAATTATGATTTTTGTTGCACATTTATTTAAATAGTTCTAAATTACATGCGTTTCCTTGGTTACTTAAATCAAGTAATTTATTACGTATTTAAATTACTTAAATCACGTTCATTGTTGTTTACAAAACAACAAATATATTGTTGCGTTTAAATTTAATCAAACACTTTCCTTTATATGATAGTTCTTAATTTATTCATGTACAAACAAATAATTTTTCGTTATAATATTTTTCTAATTTCGTAAACAAATGTTTTAAAAACATATTTTATTACAATATTAAAAATATAATTTCCCAAATCTTGTTTCCTAGTTTGTTATACTAACTAAAAAAATAATCACAGGAGAATAACTCTAGAGGAATCAGTGGATAGACAAGTAATAACGTGATGATAACAATGTTGGTGATGTGTGTGTGTACATAATTAAATTATAATTACTTCTACAAGCAGAATGTTCTTATTTCTTATATTGTTATCGAAACTAACTTGTCGCACGCTTCACAGAATATGTCTGTATGATCAGAGGTTTCTAAATGAATTATTATATTAGACATTAATGTCTAATAGGTATCTAATTAATACCAATTATTATATTAGACATTAATATCTAATAGGTATCTAATTAATACCAATTATTATATTAGACATTAATATCTAATAGGTATCTAATTAATACCAATTCATTTAGAAACCTCTGATCATACAGACATATTCTGTGAAACGTGCGACAAGTTAATTTCGATAAAAGTATAAGAAATAAGAAGATAAGAAATAAGAACATTCTGCTTGCAGAAGTAATTATAATTTAATAACATATTATAAAGAATATTGCAAGAAACGCAACGAGTTACAAATAAAAGATAATATAATACACATGCGCGCGCGTTTGTGCGTGTATGTGTGTACAGTGTACAGTATACGTACTGTCATAGAGATAATTATGGATTTTAATGAAATGTGAACATCACACTAACTGTTAACGGATTCCAAAATGTGTGAAAATGTTAAGAATCTTTTTGAACAAGTATAAAACTTATAGTAAATGAAAGCAGTAACATAATTGGTGTACAGAATAGTAAGAGAGAGAGAGAGAGAGGGGGGAGAGAGAGTGTGTATCGGTTTCCTGTGAGGCTTGGGTTAGATTCCCAGTTGTCCTCCCTTTCCATCGTCGCTTTATCCACTTCTTTTCTCGAAGACCTTATATGTCTGCTACTCCCCCTTCTGCCACTGGGACTCCATTCTGTTACTTCCCATTAAGTATTAAGTAAATTAGATGAAAGATACAATATTAAAGAAGATACGATTCAGTGGCGTAAGCTTGTAATTAATTACTGGAGGTCTGTTCGCCATTCCTCTTCAGTCTTGTGGGGAACGGTAGCAGTAGCTAGGTTGTTTACTAAATCGTTGTCATGTCTCTGGAGTCTTCTGTGATAGGCTAAGGACATGCGATAGATTCCGACATCTTCGTGGATGGTCCGGTTAGAGATGTACTACAAGGTACGTCCATCAATGAGCGAAGTACTTTTAACTAGAATCTTTGTAGGTTGCTACAAACTTGTGCATCTGCACAGCTGCGCGCCTTATGTCCAAGTAGGTTTAAATACTACAGCATACTTCAAACAATGTTGCACTTGTCGTAACACAATTCCCAAATCCTAGCTAAAATATGCGCCACTCCCACTCCTAGTATTCATCATTACCATAATCAGGGGTTCAGACGCCTCCTTGCTCCGCCTTCAAGTCATGTCTGTCATTCGTGCTTCATAGGCATATTAGTTCTATTGGAGTATATTTAGCTATTCTTATATTCTTGTTTATCGGGTTCTTTCTGTGCGACCTTTCCAAACGTTTCTACAGTTCTGTATTTGTCTGTAACAGTTGAACATGTTCAGTTCCCGTTTCTTTTCGCTCCTTTCTGATCTAATATCAAAATTTATCCAATAATAAAACAAATTCGTTTCAAAATAGTGAGCGAGTTGTGGAGCATACTGGTATACATAGTTTTGCTACTAATAATGACGACACGACTTCAGAAGGTTTGAAATTAAGAAGTAATGATGAAATATATCGAAGTATAGAAAATATAACAGAAATAATGAGAAAAAGAAGAGTATTATTTTTTGGACATTTATTTAGAATGGACGACAATAGGTTGACAAAGGAAATCTTCAGATATCTGTGGGGGAAGAAGTCAACATCAAGTTGGATTAAAGAAGTCAAAAATAATAATATAAACGCAGAAGAAGCAATTGAAAGAGCCGTTTTTCGGGCAAAAGTGTTAAAAATGGAAGGAGTCCAGTGTAGGAGAGAGAAAAACGCAGGTTCTAAGTAAACTGAAGACAGGAAGAAGAGACACAGTGAAAGGATGAAAGAATATTGGAGAAAAAGAAAAGAACAAAGGATAAAGAATTGAAATTGGCAAGCGGTCCTTAGACGGCCGATACAAAAAAAAACTACTTCGTTTCAAAACAGTGAGCGAGTTGTGGAGCATATTGGTAGGTGTATACATAGTTATTCTATTAATTATGACGTCACGTTTCTAAGACAACACATTTCGAGGAACAACCACCGGTAGCGGGTTACACGCGTTGAAGTAAAACGCAGACCACAGCACCGAATTACACACAGTAGTAACCGTGTTGTTTACGCGCGCGTATTGTACCCTGTCTGTGTGCGCGGCAACCGCATAGCTTAGATTTATGACGTCACGTTTCTAAGACAACACATTTCGAGGAACAACCACCGGCAGCGGGTTAGACGTGTTGCAGTAAAACGCAGACCACAGCACCGAATTACACACAGTAGTAACCGTGTTGTTTACGCGCGCGTATTGTACCCTGTCTGTGTGCGCGGCAACCGCATAGCTTAGATTTTTTTTACTGCTCTTCCCCTAGCCGGGAGAAGAATCGCTGTTTTTACTTTCATGTTCCATAAGGAAATGGAAGTATGGTGATGGCGAAAGAAATCGTGTTCCAGATAAGGGGCGATTCTGATTGTACTACCCTCAAAACAAAGAAAAGTCATTTTCCGAAAAGTGTGTGTATCTGTGTGTAGAAATTTTCTACGGTGAACGATAACTGCCGCAAATTCAAACAGAATCAAATAATTTTTTACATATGTGCCTGAGTTTTAGAAGATTCATGGCCTATTGATTTTGGTGAAGATCAGTTAAGGGGCAGGGATAGTTTACCTGCAAAGTTTTATGTTTAACACGAGTAAAGTACTTAATTTTGATAAATAAAGTATCTTGAAAAGAAGGTCATAATAATCCACTGTAGAAAGGTAGATGAAATATCTATAAATGAAAAATGTAATTGAAGGGGAGGGGGTAATTTTCTATAAATGAAATGAAATTTCAGAAAATCTAGAATTTGGCTTGGGGGGGGGACAGCTTCATACGAAAGAAAAAAGAAGTTTAGACTAATCAATATTATTATCTTTAAAATGGGTGAAAAAACGAGTGATAACATCCTGATATCAGAGTAAACAGTAATAAGACAATCAAAAAACGTGTTATTGAAATGTTGTTAAAAGATATTTCTTGACTGAATTGATTTTCTTATATTTCATACTTCGAATGTATACGCTGATGCTGTGTAATAAACCTGTTTGTGTATTTAAAGAAGAGATACTATTAGCGTACACAACTGAAAAATAATAATAATAAAACAGTCTAAAAATTAACAGATTAACAAAATTCGTCAACATTTCTACCCTAGGGGGGGGGTGCGGTCCCGTCCGTGCGGTCCCCTAAATATGCCCCTGTATAAGGACATTTTTTGAGAACATCCAGCATGTACATGCATGGATAGTTTAATAAAATTGTTTGATAAGATGAAGTCATCGTCACTGGAATCAAGTACAAGTAGGCCTACATACATATATACGCGCGCGTGTCTAATAAAGTTCACCGACGGCTGGCTTGCGTTTCGACTGTCATTACATTGGTACTTCCTCATTGCCTTGACTCCAAGGTTCAAAAATTCTTGGATTCAAGATTCTTCTTACCGAGATTTTTTCGGAATTACTCTCTTTCGAAATTGCAATCGTGTGGAGTGATTGTTTTGTGTTATACATGTTATGTTTATCTTATCTTGTGCGTCCGGTGCTGGTAGAAAAAAAGGAAAACAATGAGTGAGGTGAAAAGACTTGGACAGGGGAAGAGCGTGGAGGAAATTCGTCCAAAACTAAAATTGCAATGCCCTATACTATTACGCGGTTACAGAGTTTGATAATCAGTATCAGATTAGAAGAAAATACTTTCTGACTAGTACGGAGGCGTATTTACGGGGAGCACGAACGGGACCCCCCCCCCCCCCCCCGAGGGTCGAAAAAGTTTACAAGGAATTTTTTAAATCTCTGTTGACAAACTTTGTTAATACACTTTTAGGCTGTTATTATTTTTTCAGCTGTGTACGCTAGTATAATAGTAACTCTTTACACACTGCATTTGGTATACGTTTGAAATATGAACAATAATATTACGCGCACATAATCTAAACAATAATTAGTGTTTCGCTCGCACTTGTTCAGTATTTCGTAGGGAGTGTATATTTTTTAGCCCACCCTAAGGTGACAGAAAATATTTCTAAATCTCTTCTTTTGCCCTCATCTGTGATCTGACCTCTCAGAGCGCGACCTTTTGGGAAACTAATAACAAAAATATAAATAAGTAGTTTTTTGGATGTAGGAACAAATATATCAAAGAAATTCATCCTCGCTGACTGCAGTGGCTTTACTATGGGGGAGATCAGTCACCCTCCCCAGAGCTATTAAACTTTCAACGAAATTCCCATCGTAGACCTATTTCTAAGCCAGTTGCGTGTATTAAAACAAGGCTAAATAAATACAGACATACAAGGAATTATAATATTTGTAAATTAATAAATGCAACTGACAAATTTAAGTATCTCGGAGAAGTTACTGAACAAAATGTCTCAGAGAAAGAAACCATTAAAGCACGCGTTAGTAAGATGAAAGTTGCTTACTATTTAACCAAGGGCACATATAACAAGAAATCAGTATCCATTAATGCCAAACTTAGGCATTTAATTTCCATTAATGTGAAACTGTAATTCGCCCGGAAGCACTTTATGCAGCTGTGTGTCTGATTCTGAACAAGAAAATGATGATGGAAGAACTGCGAGTCACGGTAAGGAAAATCTGGGAAAACTCTTGGGACCAATAAAAGATGGAGAACAGTATAGAAGACGCCACAACAATGAACTGTACGCACTTCTTGGGAAAATCGCAGACGTAATTAGAAAAAGAAGAATTACTTTCTACGGACATATTCAAACGATGAATCCTGACAGACTAACAGTGAAACTTTTTACTATTTCAGGAAGCTCAAAGTGCCCAACAAGTGCTCAAAGAACCAGAAAAATACATAGAAAAATTCCAAATTCCTCAAGAAGACATTGAAGAATGCTTAACATTCAAAAATAAATTTTAAAATGGTCAAGGGTTTCAGGAAAACCCCAAGAAGAGGACAGGTGCCATCCTGGACTGACAAAAGGAGGGAGAGACATCGATCAAGAATGAAGGAGATATGGTAACAGGAGGAAGAGAGAGGAGAAGAAGGGAACAACCAGATGAACCAAACGTAGTCCAATGTGACCCAAAAATCTACAAAGTTGAATGGAAAAAGTTCTAAATTGAGTTCTCATTGAGCCCGAGGAAAACATGGAGTCCAACTAGTCCCATACCACAACAGGTCGAAGTTACATTATCGGCTGACAATATGTCTTTGTCTACTTAATGTAAAATGAAACTGTCGTTTTTTGCTTCGTGTGTGCTCTTCCAATATCGGATCCTACAGGGATACTATTTTTTGTTTTGAATCGTGTTAATGCGTAATTTTGCACGGTTACCGTTTAGCGCAAAACTCTTTAGAAACTCCTGATTGTAGCGACTTAAACTGATCACGTCACAACAAGGAGTACCAGTTTAGTTAACATAAGTTGATTAATAATTATTAGGTTGATGCCTTTATTATTTAAGAAAAATAAATGGATTGTTAATTTTAAAATTGGTTTCAGTGTAAAATAAAGAAAGGCATTAAAAACTAGGAAACCTAATAACAATTAAGTGTAATGTAAATCACATATATCAGTGTTTTTGTTTTCCATCTATTGCAGACTGCTTAACTACAAAATTGGTCTTACTTAAAAAAAAATAAATAAAATTTAAGCTACCAATGTCGCGATTGTTTAATGAAGACTTTCTTCATTCTTCTTCGCTCAGCAGGTCTTTATTTTTGACACATTAAAGAAAACATTCCACTCACCAGTTTCTACTTTGACATTAAATAATATTGTAGGCTATAACAGTGTATTTGTATCGTAAAAAGTTACTTTTATTTCAGTGGTCGGATTTTTAATGCCGTGACGTGTTTGTACTCCAACCGTGGTCTGTACTTTTGCCAGGAAGACAAAAACCAAGAACTTTGTGTTTAAAGCTAAGAATACTTTTAAGCAGTGACAATATTCTACCCATGAAGCTTACAAGAACGAGTCTCACAGATTTTTTTTAAAAGCTTCCAGATTTATTGTTAGGCTGGTAATAAAGCAAGCGTTGGTCCAATACAAATAGAACTGAATTATTACGTGGAACGTGAATACATTCCTTTTGGCATGGAGCCAATTGCCTTTGACTTTACCTTTGATACACAGCCATGGAGGAAAAATGTCAACTAATATTTCCAACGCGTATTATTGAAGATGCTGCCGTCCCCTGGTAGGAGTGTGTAATCAACGAATGATTCCTGTACCCCGATACGGGTCTAGCTTGTCAGACGTCTCCGCCTGTTCCCTAGACGTAAATTCTAGGAGGAGCTACACATCATTTTTTGCCAACGAAGCCCCCACGAGACGTAGTTAGTATCCGCATACACTTTTGTGTTCCTATCCTCTTGGACCGGAGACGAGAACGTGCTTATTCATCCACAGAGGAGGTTAATGAAGAACGGGCGTGCAGTAAAATTGCCTGCAGAATCGAAACAACGTCGCTGAACATACAGTACAATGTTATCGATAAAAGTATGGAACAGACGTATGCGAGTTTGCGTTATCAATCTGTACCATTGTTCACAAACGCTCGAGAGGAATGTCTGTACTGCTAGTATGTAAACAAAACTACAGTGTTTGTCAACACCGGCACCCCCCGTTTCCAAGACTCCGGTTTGCAAAATCAGTATACTATTGCGACATAGTAATTCGGTATCGGGTGAAAAGCAATAAAACAAGAAAAAAAAAAAAATAAATAAAACAACAATTCTAAGGAAATTGTCATGAGAAGAAGTAACTGAATACAGTATTCGTGTAGTCTTTGTTGTTTCATTTCGTACAGTTAAAAACTATATATTTTTCTATTATACAATATTATGGTTACGGATTAAAGTTTTCAAACTACCTGTAAAAACAATGAGAATGAAAACAGGTTTCGACATATTCATATACAGCGACAATTTCTATGCTGTGAAAGTTATGATTAACGCTACTCCAAAACTTCGATTAAGATAGTGAAAGGTTGTCTAGAGTAGACAGTATACATTTTCGAAAATATAAAATTCGACATGTTTATATTTCAGATTAAATATTAACGAAAGAATCGTACTGCTCCTTTAGTTAAACATGTTCGTAAAATATAAATTTTGTTGTAGATAAAAAAGCATAAAATAAAAATAACAAAACAGTAGAAATAAAAAATTAAATAGGCCGCACTGTTTCGTTTAGAAAATAAATATACCCATTGTTGTATTTCGAATAGAAACATGATCGGGCTTAATAATACCAAAAGCGTCTGTTATTCATTTTGTTAACTAAGTATAAGGAAATACTACGTATTGTAGGCTACGTGTTTATCTTTAATAAACACCTTAAAGATAAGGCTAATAAGAAAACAGAAGTAAAAAATGAAATATACTGTAAAGAATAATAATTATAATATGCGTATAACGAATTAAGTTAAGGAAATGGTTTATGTGGAGAATCATAAGAGTTATGCAAGATAAAAACTAATAATAGGGCCTTTGGCAGTTATTAGTTTGATCATGCACTGGACAACCAGAAGACTTTCTCTCGACAGTTATGGTTCCAACTGAAAAGAAAGTAAGAGGTAACAATGCGAGGACTTTAGAACTATTGGCCTAATATCTAGTAAATCAGAGGTGCTGTTGAGAGTGTTGAATAGAAGGCTGTGTAGAAAGTTGAAAGACTTACTGGTAGAAGAGTGTTAGGTTGTGTGTGTGTGTGGGGGGGGGGGGTCAAAATGTGGGGTGAGTGACTGGCTTTCTTGTGAGGGTTTAAAGGGCAGAGTCAGTGTGTGTATAGAACTGCAAGTGAACTGATATAATGTGTGTGCTAATTTTCAATGTGCAATTGTAACAGAAAATAAACAAAATTTAAATCAGTTTTCTTTCTTTTGGTTTTTTGTGTATACAGTCCACTACTTAAAACATCACATAACATTATTTGGTCCTAAAGGGCCGGATTCTGTGAATTCAGTGCAAAAGTGGTGTTCACATAACGTACGTGGTGTCTTAATTACAGTGATAAGTAAAAAAAAAAGAGTGACGAGAACACAGAGTGTGTCAATAGTGTCTAAATCTCATGAATAAAAATATAACGAGAAAATTGCAAAACATTGGTGTTTCAACAGTAACAATTAGTGATAATATAATACATAGAAAAAGTGTTCCTAACAAAGGAAGTCTACAATTTATGCATGTATCTGAGTGATCTTCAATTCACGTCAACGCAGGCAGCAGCTGGTGTTCATATCAAAGTGCAGATAAGTGACCATTCGTTCCTTATTTACCAGTCCTTCTTATCAACAAAATTAATCTACAATCATTACACTGCTTCCTTATCTCTCTATCCGTGCATTCAATATTACTCTGTGTACTTCTATAGCATTGTTTGTGTTATTAATTACTGGTCAGAGAGTAAAATAACAATGTCTGACGTTAAACAATTAATTAAAGAACGTGCTATAATAAAAGCACGATTAACAAGATTTAAGAATTATTTTAATACCGTGAAATATGCAGATGATTTACCTCAACTAAAATTAAGATTCGCAAGGTTTGAAGTGTGTTATACAGAATTTGATGCAGTACAGTCACAAATAGAATTAGTGGATGAGTCAGAGGAGTGTATGAGTGAAAGAGTCAGTTTTGAGGATGCTTATTTGAGTCTTGTAGTAGCTGTAGAGTCATTTATGAACCTTATTGAGGAAACATTAACCAAGAAGCAGACAGCACAAGCAAAGGTGTCTATACAGTTACCTGTGATTACGCTTCCTACATTTAGTGGGAGTTACGATGAATGGCTGTCCTTCAGTGACATCTTTAAATCAATAATAGACAAAAATGAATTCCTTACAAATGTACAGAAATTTCATTACTTAAAATCAGTGCTAAAAGGTGAAGCTGCACTTGTTGTCTTGTTGTTCAGTCTTTAGAAAGTACAGATAGTAGTTATCAAATTGCATGGCAGTTATTAGAAAGTAGATATGAAAACAAGAAATATTTAGTGAATAAACATGTGAAAGCATTGTTTCACCTTGCTAAGGTACAGATCGAATAACCCACAGATCTAAGACAATTACTCGATAATACACAGAAACATTTACGCGCACTAAACACACTAGGCCAACCAACACAGTACTGGGATATTCTCATTGTGTACATGGTATCAGAGCGTTTAGATAGTTTAACACAACGTGAGTGGGAAAGCAAGGTCAACATCAGTGACCTGTCTACATTAGATGACGTGGTGAATTTCTTAACACACAAGTTCAAGTGTTAGAAAACAGAACCAAACAAGCACACAATGTCACGTCAAAACAAACCAGAAAACAAACATCAACAAACTAAACGCATCCCTCCACTAAAGCATGCATCATATACTACAACTAATGAATGTTTTGTGTCAAAATGTAACTTATGTGATAAAGCTCATCCTTTGTTTTTTTGTGATACTTTCAAAAACATGTGTACATCTGATCGTGAAATGGCGGATAAGCGTTTGGGGCTATGCTTTAATTGTCTCAAAATAACTAACCATTCATCAATCTAGTGCAAGGCTAGTACGTGCAAGTTGTGTGGTAAAAAACATAACACACTTATTTTACATCATTCACAGGGAGGTACCATACAAAGGTCTTCAGGAGAGCAAAAACAACACAGTGCTGTAGATCATACAAAGCATACAGTGGAATCAACGTCTCAAGTCACTCAAAGAAGCAATACAAGAGTTCTCCTATCCACAGCAGAGGTAGTTCTACTTGACAGTCGAGGATCACCTCACTTTTGGCGTGCACTATTGGACTCCGGATCTCAATCAAATTTTATAACAGAGAAATTGGCGCAGACACTGGGTTTAAAGAGAACGCGGATACATTCAAAAATAAGTGGAATAGCCCAGGTATCAACTAGAGCGGCACAGGTAATTCATTGCAGACTAAAATCAAGGTACACTAACTACTCAACAACAGAAAATTTTGTCATTCTGCCGAAAATTACTCATCGTTACCATCAGAACCTATCGATTTGTCCAAGTTAAACATCCCAGATAATCTTACCATGGCTGATCCAGACTTCCACGAACCAGGTGACATTGATCTACATATAGGCGCAGGTCTCTTTTTTAACATATTGTACTATGGGAAGATAATGACTCCAGAAGAACCAATAGTTATTCTGAATACTCTCCTTGGTTGGGTAGTATCAGGGAAATTCCAGACAAGTCACAGTTCGCAAATCACGTGCAATGTTAGTCTAGAAGAAAATCTAGATAAACAGCTTCAGCGGTTTTGGCAGATTGAAGGGTGTTTGGAACCTGTGAAGAGGACACAGTCTGAAATTGAAAAACATTTTCAAGAAACGTACACAGAGATTCAACAGGTCGGTTTGTAATGAAGCTTCCAATAAATGAGCGATGTGATAAGCTTGGTGATTCTAAGGCAACAGCACTCCGACGTTTTCATGTGCTTAAAAAACGATTGCAAGGTGACCCCTGCAAGAAGGAAGAATGTGTAAAATTTATGACAGGATATGGGAGCAAAAGATTGAGTGGGATGAGATACTTCCAGAATCAATACAAAGGACTTGGGTTCAATTTTGTGAAGAGTTAAAGTTCTTGGAACTGTTAAGCATTCCTCGAAAGGTATTTTTAGGTGGATATTCAGATATTCAAATACATGGGTTTTGTGATGCTTCAGAATCAGCATACGGAGCGTGTATCTACATTCGATGCACAAATGCGGATAACCAACCTCGTACACAACTGTTGTGTTCTAAATCAAGACTGGCACCAGTGAAGGAGGTGAGCTTACCACAACTCGAATTGTGTTCAGCAGTATTACTTTCTAGACTTCTCAATAAAGTTGTCACTTCATTAAAGTGTCACTTCAACATGTGTGTCTTGTGGTCGGATTCAACAGTCACTCTGGCATGGATCAATTCTCCATCAGCACAGTGGAAAACATTCGTAGCAAATCGGGTGGCAGAAATTCATGAGTCAACCAGCAAATATGTATGGAAACACGTGGAATCACATGACAATCCAGCAGATCATATTTCACGTGGTTTATCACCAAAGCAGCTTGCACAACAGTACTTTGTGGTGGAATGGTCCACCATGGTTATGTGAAGAACCAAGCAAGTGGCCAGTATGTATGCCATACACAACACAATTAGAGAAACGCAAGGAAAAGATTAGTGATGGTAGCAAATAACGAAGGAGTGTGGAATAGATTTTCATCATTCAGTAAACTGCAGAGAGTGAGAGCTATACTGTTTAAGATTTGTGAACAACTGTATGAAATCCAGAGATCAGAGAACCAGTGGAACACTGATCATTCAAGAGTTAGCTTCTTCATTAACCAGGATAGTGAAACTTGCCCAAAGTGAATGTTTCAGAAAGACAACAAATTTGATGCAATATGGTGAAGTGAAGAACAAGAGTAAATTGAAGTCACTACGTGAACAGGGTATCATCCGTGTAGGTGGGCGATTACGTCATACGTTATAATCCAATCTTACTCCATAACAAACATCAATTGACCTTGGAACATGAGCATAAGAGACAGCTCCACGCAGGTCCGCAGCTCTTACTAGCGTGTGTAAGGAAAAGGTTTTGGCCATTAAACGGTCGTAAGTTGGCAAGGAAAATTGTACGTCAGTGTGTGGTATGTTTTAGAACTAATCCCAAACCATCAGAACAATTAATGGGCAGTTTACCAGCAGCACGTTTTCAACCAACCAGACATTTCTATAATTGTGGAGTGGATTACTGTGGACCCATCCTACTGCGAACAAGTCGTCTCAGAAAACATAGTACCAGCAAGGCTTACATCTCAGTTTTTGTGTGCTTAGCCACTACGGCTGTTCATATAGAAGTTTATCAACAGAAACTTTTATAGCAGCTCTGAAAAGGTTTATGGCAAGACGAGGAAAACCTGCAAATCTATATTCAGACAATGCAACAACGTTTGTCGGTGTCCACAATGAACTGAATGAACTGAGAAAGTTATTTTTGTCTGCACATCATCAAGAAGAACTTAATACATTTTTACCACAAGATGGCATATCGTGGAAATTCATTCCTCCCCGTGCTCCACACTTTGGGGGGTTATGGGAGGCAGCAGTGAAATCTTTAAAATTTCTTGTTGTTGCATCCTCTTCGTTCACTTTTAATTTAATAATATATATAATACTTTCACTTATGAACTTACTGTTGTCACTTCCCAAACACAAAAAGTAAAACACATCTGACCAACAGCACACAACCCAGTAAATACATAACACTTACATACTACAATTCCAATACACATAAAATTGCAAACACATTTAGGAAACAAAATTATAAAGTAGCTTACAGAACCAACAACACCATTAGAAAACACATAAACAATACTAACAAAGAGATTGACACATACAGCAAAACAGGGGTTTATAAATTAAATTGCACTGATTGCCAACAATTCTACATCGGCCAGACGGGAAGATCTTTTTCTTCCAGGTTTTCTGAACATTTAAAAGCCCTCACCACAAACTACATACATTCCACATTTGCCACACATTTACATAACGAAAACCACAGTTACACAAACATAGAACACAACATGGAAATATTACACTACTTACCAAAAAGTAGAAAACTAAACACAGCTGAACAATTTGAAATATACAGATATCACGCACTACAACCAAACAACATATTAAATGAACAGATACATTACAAATCACATACACTATTTGACACACTGATCCACACACATAATTCGAACCTCAGCGCCAATCCCTTCCCACCATCAACCCCCACCACACACTCCATTCCGTAACGGTTATTCTGTAATCGACAGTTAGTATTAAACCCACTGAAGAAGAGAAACAACATCTCGAAACGTTTGGGAAGTGACAACAGTAAGTTCATAAGTGAAAGTATTATATATATATTTTTAAAATTTCATTTAACAAGAGTCACAGGACATGGAGTATTTACATACGAAGAGATGTACACATTTCTAACCCAAATTAAAGCCTGTCTAAATTCCCGACCAATTACCCCATTATCTTCTGACCTTTCTGCACTCACACCTGGTCACTTTCTAATAGGAGATGTTATTACAGCTCCTGTGGAACCAGACTTGCAGAGAGTTCCAGTCAATCGTCTCTCGAGGTGGCAGCTTGTTCAACAAAGATTGCAGCATTTTTGGAGCCGTTATCTTAAGCGAGTATCTTAACAGTCTTCAACATCGAACCAAATGGGACAGCTCACGTAAAAATCTCAACATCGGTGACCTCGTCCTAGTACGAGAAGACGACCTTCCTCCGTGGAAGTGGGAACTGGCACGCATCGTGGAACTCCACCCAGGTAGTGACGGATTGGTACGAGTGGCAAGTGTTAAGGCATCATCGGGAATCTTAAAACGACCAGTTGCAAGACTTGGTTTGTTTCCAAAAGAGACCAGTGAAAAAACTGACTTTCATTGTAATTTGTAGTTGTGAAATTTTCTCATATGTACTTTTTGTATTTTTTGTATTAATTAGAATGTGATTGAAGTAAAATCCTTCAAGGTGGGGGGCATGTTAGGTTTTGTGTGTGTGTGTGTGTGTGTGTGTGTGTGTGTGTGTGTGAGAGAGAGAGAGAGAGAGAGAGAGAGATCAAAATGTGTGGTAAGTGACTGGCTTTCTTGTGAGGATTTAAAGGGCAGAGTCAGTGTGTGTATAGAACTGCAAGTGAATTGATATATGTGTGTGCTAATTTTCAATGTGAAATTTTAACAGAAAATAAACAAAATTTAAATCAGTTTTCTTTCTTTTGGTTCTTTGTATATACAGTCCACTACTTAAAACATCACATAACAAAGAGCAATTTGTTTTTAAGAAGGGGAAAGGCACAGGAGATTCCATTGGCCTTGGGGTAACGTATTTGAGGAAAAATATATCTGTATTTACGTTCTTTATTGATTTGAAGTACTCATTTGAGCAAGCTGATAGATATGTTAAAGAAAAACAAAATAGACTGAAAAGAGAGGAGATTGATAAAAAAGGCCCTGTCCATATCAGAAGATTGTAGTTAGACTTGGAGAAAAAGACAAGGAAATCAAAATAGAAAAACTTGTAAAACTTGTACATTGTATATTGTCTCCGACGGTCTATAATATATATACTTGGAAGAAATAGTAATCATCTTCGAACATACTAAGGTAACTTAAACAGGCTTTTTTCTTCTTTTTTTTTGACTTGCTGGCGTACCCTCACAATTCTATGTCGTTTGTCCAGGTAGGTTTTATAATTGCCTTCGTTATTAATAATTTCTTTTCCAGAGATAATATGGAGTTCCTCCCTACAACTAATGTGCATCTTTGACTTTTAAAAAAATCCGTTGTCGTTTATCGGCCACGGATTCTTTCCACATATAAGATTGGTGTCCGCGTGGACTCTTGGGTATTTGGTACGTAGTATTCCTTTGTTTTGTTTTTTGTTTTTTTTTAGACGATTTGCACACCGCCACAATACGATTATAGTCGGAGACACGAATCTCAAATAGGCCGATGGCACTACTTACAAGCAACTGTTTATGATACCGGGCTCGGCAGAAGGAGCGCGTAGGGAAATTAAAGTTATGGTGCTGGTAAAACTAAATATTTTTCTTAACGTGGGATTTGTTTTCAACAGGGTGTTGCATTACTTGCGTGCATTGTTTAGATTATGTGCGCGTAAAGTAAGTTTTCCTTAAGTTGCATAAATTCAACCTTACGTGCGGGACCATCAGGCGAAGTCTTAAGTCAGCAGGTAAAGAAACGCGCCTAAATTTCTACAAGGTGATGGCCCTTCCCACACTTCTTTATGGGTCTGAGAACAGCACTTTAACGAAAGACCAGGCCAATCGTATCCAAGGGGCTGAAATGAGATTTCTCAGGCACGTGACAGAGTATACTCTCCATGATCACAGAAAAACAGAGGTATACGGCAGGAATTGAATATTATGAGTATACTCGACAGGATTGCCCAATACCGGCTGAATTGGTGGGAGCATCTTTGCTGAATGGATGACTGCCGCATCCCCAAACAACTATGGAACTATAAACCGAAGGGACGGAGAGGTGTGGGACGTTCGTGGAAGCGCTGGAGTGACCAGCTCTAGACTCTTTGACTGTTTGAGACCGGAACAAACCACGTAAAAAAATGCACTCTCAACAATTTTACGGGGACAAAGTCATGTTGTACCCAGGGAGAAATATAAATTCGTAGAAAGCGGGGAGAGAATAAAACTAAAACTACCGATTAGAGCGGTGGTACTTCAAAGTAAGAAGTATTTAAATGTTGTAGTAAGGCGCGGTAGTTGTTCATAAAGACGACCTTGAGTTGACGCCCGTAAGTCGGCTAAAATATGAAAAAGTAACATAGCGGACGAACCGTCATAAAATTGTATTATTTTCAAGGGTGTCAGAAGACTTCCCTAAGATTGTAAAAAGTTAAGTGCATCTAACAAAAGAACCGTTAGGTTAGACAGAGAGAGATGAGAGCGAGATGGAGATAGACGCTATGTTTTCCCACTACGTTTCCACGCGCAAATAGTTGACGAATAACGGAAAGCGTCATTTTTACGCGGGACGTGTTCACTAGACAGATTGGGTAAATTTGAAATTAGCGGTATGTCAGACCAATCGGCGTGTATTTTGTATATAGTTGGTGAGGGTAGTTCGAAGCAACGTATAAAAAACGAAGTGTAAGAAGTTAAGTTAGTCTACGGGAGATTACAATTCAAAGACTCGTATTTAGTGTATTAAGAAATTTGTCGGTAAATTAAATAAATATACTGTATTTCAATCGCAACGACAAAGTCAGTTACGGTAACGCGATATTAAGCCTTGTGGAAGATACGTATCATAAACACTTAATAAGCGTTGACAAGAATAATGTTCAGAGTAATCAGAGAAGATAAATTAAAATCGAGTAATGTATCCAAGTTTTACTTAGTACAACATCAATCTTGAATGTCGAAATACATAGCGAAATTTAATGTGTTACACATCACAAACGGGACAGTCGGTCGATATTAGTTATCAATCCGGTGTTGGACGCACTTAGCTTTAATAAGGATATACTGAGTATTCAACAAGTGTATTAGTATACGGCACCTGTGTAATTATCACTAAGTGAATTGTGTAATACCTGTGAAACCAGTGTAAAAATAGTGCAAACTAACAAGGATAACTGCTCAACGATCAACGTCGGACGACCAGTCTGGAACCCGCAGAATTGATGACATCTCATCGCAGAGTGAATTCAACATACACGTAAATAATAAAATGAACACTCATTTTACTATTGCTTATTAATTTTAAATGTATGTGAATCATATTTGGTGACTCAATAAGTCTAAGAATCCATTGCCAAGAAATAAACACGAACAATTTTTATAGTAAATTTATTAAAGTACTGACTTACAAATTTTGTAATATGTGAATGCAAATCGTTATTAAAAACTTAATTAATAACAATCAAATTGTGTTTATTTATTACTGGCGCCCTGGGATAATTCATAAGAGTCGGTACACTAAAGTAAGTGTGACATCCTGTCGCTAAGAATTAGTATGTGATAAATATTAATATTGTCATTGAGTAATTTAGCTTGATAAACTCTTACTTTATACATGCTCGTAGGCCAAGTGTAGTATGAAAAATTAACGTGAAATAGTATTAAGGCCTATTAAAAGTGTATTACACCTTGAAGATGATGGTGATGTTGATCTGCATAAGAATTTTTATGCACAAACGCAAAAACTATATAGGAATAAGTTACAAAACACAATGCGCATAGAAAAAATACTTTGTAAAGTAACAATCCACATGGCACTGCAAAACTGAGGCGGAACATAAAAAATGAAGTTTTGAAAAACTACAGACGCTACGCTGTGAAAGGTATGATTAACGCTACTCCAAAACTACGATTAAGACGGTGAAAGGTTGTCTAGAGTAGGTAGTATACATTTTCCACAATTATTATAAAATTTTGTTTTAAAATGAAGTACGTATGTTACCATAAACAGATTATTTATTTTGTTTGTATTATGTCATGTTTTTTGAGTGGCGTGGGTTTTCGACCATCTGTTAGTATGTTACGTTTGTCCCAATAACCAAGACATTTATGGTTATTTGCCCAAATCTTTATGATCGTACATCTGTTAGATCTCCAACTGATCTTACAACTTACTGCACAGTATGTCTCTTTATCTTTAGTTGCCAAAGATTTATGACAGAATACTTGTTCAAAGAATTAAACAAACAGTGACCGTATGAAACTGATTCCCTACCATAAATTTGGGTTCAGAAAAAAAATACTCTATTGTGCAACAGTGTCACAAATAAAATTAAGGGTAGTCAAGAAGAAAAGAAAAAGTCCGCAGCGATCTTTCTGAATGTTCAACAAGTATTCGGCAAAGATTGGCACAAGGGACTCCTGTGGAACTTGAAGATTTTCCTATCTTATTAACTGCTGAATATTTACTGCTGATAATAATATCGGCGTGATAATAATATATATATGCGTGATACTTTCAAGTCAAAATGATCAATGCCATGTTAGCCCCCCTATCCCGTAAAATCAGGAGTATCATAGTGCAAAGTTCTTGGGACGTTAACCTTAATTTTACTTCTGACTTGGCAGTGAGAAAAATAACTGCAATAGTGACATTTGGTTAAAGCCAAACAACTGATATCAATAAAGTCGTCTATATTTATTGCAACATTAGTTTAGGCGGTGAAAAATCCAAGACAATGCCGAAAAAAAAAACACCAAAATTTCATTCACAAGTTTTATCCACAAGTCATCACAAGCAATATCCCATGCCAGGAAAACAGAAGTAAAATATCTGAGTCTACATTTGATCAAAAAATTGTAACTTGAAAACTCCACATTACACTAAAAACAACTGAATTTGGAACTAGGCCGATGTACTAGCTGACAGGTAAAAAGTCACTAAACAAGAAAGTAATTATACAAAGCCATACTCAAACCGGTATGGTCTTATGACATAGAAGTTTGGATTCCTCTAAACCTACAGAATAGTAAAGTTTTCCAAAACACGTCATGATCTATTAAGAGAGACGGTATCTGGTACGTCTCAAATCATGCTCTCCATAATAACCTACAAATTCTTTACATCAATGATAGTATAGACCTAAGGATTTATTTAATCAAACACAGAAGCCGTACTTCTTCTTCTTCCATGGCGTCACAGTTCGAAGTCGAACCTTAGCCTCCATAATCATTCGCCTCCATTTTTTCCCCTGTCCTTGGCGATCGATGTCCATCGTTTTAAATAAATTATCAGCATTCCTCGCCACTGTGTTAATCCAGCGAGTCTTGGGTCTTCCGACAGGCCTTCTACCCTCGATCTGACTAAACAGTACCTTCCTAGGTATTCGGTTGTCTTCCATCCTAAAGATGTGTCCGCCCATTGCAATCTATGCAGTCGGATGGTGGTGGCCAGATCATTGTGAAGGCTTTTATAAATCTATTTTACGTATTAATCTGAATTACTGAATAGTGTAAAACCTCAATACTTTAACTAAAGAAAATAAAATAAAATAAAAATTATTAGAGCCAATAACTTGAGAATTCAGAGTAGGAAACTCGTGAAATAATGTAACGAATAAGGAACGTGGGATTATAGACATGGTTGAGGAATAAATAAGATTGGTTTACAAATCTCCTTTTTGTAAAAACGGCGTTTATTACGAACACTATGAATGTTCCAAAATTTTGAGACTCAGGTTCTACAGAAAAATCAACAAAATATACAAATTTAGGTATCTTGAAGCAATAACAACGGCACAAGTAAAGTGGGATCTCGAAAACTGAATTACCTTATCGATAATGAAGGACCTCTGCAACAAGAAATTAATATCGATAACGTGTCACTGCAGTGTATTCATAAAGCCAGGACGTGTGTCTTTATGCAGAAAAATGTTTAGTTCTAAACCGTAAGGATAATCTGAAGAATTCTAAAAAAAAAGAGCTAAGGAAAAATGTTGGCCCAAACTGACGTATTATAAGACAAATGTGATTCTAACAGAGATAATATTGTTAAGAATTATTCAACAACCGAATGAGTTCTCGTTTTAACTCGTTTGTTTGGCAGTTGTTAATCTATCTACATATTAATCTACTTATCAATCTGGGGGATGTATCACGATAACTTTTGATTGGCTCAACCGATTTTTGTAAAACCTGGTATGCGTATCCGTAGGGTCTACTTTTATCCTATATACCCCATATTTTACGTGTTTTACTCTAAATATTTACACTACGTATTTAGGGCTACAATTAAGTCTTTGTACTTTATCTCATATTCTGTTCTTTATGAGTTCTTTGTTTAACACAAAATTCATTATTGTTCATTTGTCACCTGCATATTGCTAAAGTTACCATTGCGAGCGCGCGCGTGTGTGCGTCTTCTGAGTGGTGACGATGATGACGCGTCCTCAGTGTTCCTTAGCCTGTTGTTGATGGTGGTCCTGCGCTCCTCCATCAATCGTGGTGTACTGCACATGATGGTGATGGTGAGTTCAAGTCGATTAGCAAACGGACATAGTGATCCCGTGTGACACTTCTTAGCTTCTGTTTCTCGTCCAAATTGCCGGAGGTGTTTACAGTAGACAGCAATATGACATATCAGATATTGTTTCTGACCTGTACAAGTTTGTTAATTCGTGTGTAGCGTCCCTTTTTAACTGATCACTTTTTAGCCTGATTTCGCGATAACCATACACTTGATCTTTAGGCGCGGTTGCATTGTCTTCGGAAGTTTTCACTCGTCACTTACATATAAACACTCGTTAATTACTAGATAAATGCGATAGTAATAAACTTTAATTTGTATGACGTCTTCATTTATTTCACTTTTCTGCAATAATTTTGCATCACCATACGCGTTTAAATGTCCTCATTCTAACGCTGTTTTACTTCCATGTTCCATAAGGAAATGGAATATGGTGATGGCGAAAAAATCGTGTTCGAGATAAGGGCTGATTCTGATAGTACTACCCTCAAAACATGAAGAAAAGTCATTTTTCGAAAAGTGTCTCTGTGTGTGACTGTGTGTAGAATTTTTCTATGGCGAACGATAACTGCCGCAAATTCAAACAGAATCTAATAATTTTTTGCATATATATGCCTGAGTTGTAGAGGATTCAAGGCTTGTTGATTTTGGTAAAGATCGGTTAAGGTGAAGAGGTAGTTTACCTGCAATGTTTTAAGAGTAAAGTATACTTAATTTTGATAAATAAGGATTCCTAAAAAGAAGGTCATAATAATCCACTGAAGAAAGGATGAAATATCTATAATTAAAAAGGGTAGTTGAAGGGGGAGGGGGTAATTTTTGTTAAAATGAAAATGATAGTTGAATTGGGAGGGATATTTTTTTATATGTGTACTACGTTATCGGCAACAAAGAAGCAGTTTGTTGTTAAAATTCCTTCCCAGGCTGTTTGGCCGTGGTCCAATGTTTTCTACAAAACCAGACGTTTCGGCAGTGCTATCGACTGCAATCACCAGCGAAAATCGAGTGCGCTAATGTGCGGTGGTATACGTTAGTGACCACAGTACTGTGGTTAGGGCTGAAGCAAGAAGTAGAAAGAAGTAGTTTATATGGAAATATTTCATTTCGAAAATAATTTTATATATAAATCTTAGAACATGGAAGTCATGTATGGTTTTCCATACCGATAGTTTAAAATTGTGATAGGTCTTTTGTAACAGGTAAAAAATATATTTATTTATTTATTTTAATCATGTCAATCCTTATTTAATAATATAAACCAGTAATTCATACGTACACAAAGACATCTCCCCTAACGCAGTACAATGCAGGTTCGTGCTGGCTTCACTGTAACAATTCCGTCGGGCAGGTGTACACTTTCGACAGGCTACCTCATGTACACGACTGTACATTGACACACTAAATTTTTGAAACTATCCATCATACTCTTTTTACACTAATTATTTACAAAACACTGCACTGGGTAAATATCGAAATACATGTATTTTTGTAATATATACAATTTTTTATTTTTATACAGGCCACTACTATAAAAACAGTTAACAGTTATCCATATTTGTGGAAAGTAATAGATATAGGCCTACAGAAACCTGTCGGAACATACATAAACTTTCACAGCTTATAGGCTATAACATTTATATAAAGTCCTTAAATTCGTAGTGACCGTAAATCAATGAATTTTTCCAGCGAATGGTTTGTGAGGATCGGTCAAAAATAACACAAATTTTAAATTATTTGTGTCGACATTTCAATAATGTTTATTGTCATCATCAGAACCTGTGTATGAATACAAAAGAAATGTCAAACACAACAGAACAACTATTTGAGTGAACGTGTTTGTGTATGTGAGTGTGCGCGCGTATGTATGTATCCTTGTATATGTGAAGGACAAATTATCCTTGTATGATGATGTACAACAAACTCTCTCAACTCCTTCACATGTACAAGGATATACACATATCACGCGCGCGCGCGCGCACACACTCACATACACAAACACGTTCACTCAAATAGTTGTTCTGTTGTGTTTGACATTTCTTTTGTATTCATACACAGGTCCTGATGATGATAATAAACATTGTCGTAACGTCGACACAAATAACTTAAAATTTGGTTATTTTAAACCATTCACCGGAAAAATTTATATAAAATTTAGAAAAAATATAAATTTAAATTATTTGTTATTGAGGCATGTTGGTTATAAATTTAACAAAAAACAAAACTAACTTTAACTATTGTTTTTGAAATAGGAGGGGAATGTGATCCCCTCAAAAAATAGGAGGTAAAAATGTGAGAAAATCGCAAAACTCCATTGAGCTATCAAATTATAGTAAACCTTAACCATAATTTTCATAAAGATTTCAGGTTTCGAATTTTAGAGATTCATTACACTTTAAAAAAATGTTAATATCCACATGGGTGTTTTACACTAAAAAGGGAATTTCAGTCCAGATCCGAATGTTGCGTGTACTTATAATTTTTTTTAGCTTTACAGGCACCACGTGACAAAAATGGAAAATTTTAATAAAATTTTAAATATCTATGTCGGGGATCAAGTGCTGAGGAATTTTACTCAAATTACAAACTCGGTATCTTTAATAATTTGAGAGAATTAATATCTCTCAACACTCCTTGCAAATGTTGGATCGCCTTCAAAAGTTTGTAAGCTATATTTACAAAAACAGAAAGTTTATCTATTGTTATCAGTTATGTATATTTGTGAAAAGTGTTAGATACAGGTTTACAGACATTTATGAAAACATACGCAAGCCTAAAAGCTAGGGATAAATTATTTTTCGTTTAGGTATTATGGTTATAAATTTGTTTTGAAAAACCAATAAAATAGTTTGAAATTGTTAGTGCTATTGTCTGACTGCCTGCTTTACAATTGTTAGTGCTATTGTCTGACTGCCTGCTTTACAATTGTTAGTGCTATTGTCTGACTGCCTGCTTTACACTTTACAATTGTTATTTTATTTAAAAACGTAGTAGAGTAATCGAGGTTTTCAAATGTTTGTGATCATTGAAAAATGGTCTAATATTGAAGGGTATCCCTGGTTAAGATAGGTCAAATAATCTAAATAATGGATTTTCAAATAAAGCCGATAATATTGTTAGTTGGACTAAAAAAATGAGGTACCCACAGTCCGTATCTCGAAACCCCCGCATTCCACCCCCGGGAGGGCAAAAAATAGGTTTTTCGGTTTTTATTTTATCTTTTAAAGAGGTTTTTTATCATGGGACTTTGAAAAAATTCTTTAATGTACCGGGTATGAAGACCTTTTCTGGTGAATTTTTTCAAGATCAAACAAGGTCATTAAGGTTTCAACAAAATTTGCAAAACATAAAAATGTGATTTTTTAATATGAGTTTTGAGAAAATACATTTTTTTCTAGCATTTTATAGAGATCATTAAACAATACTTTCATGAGTTTTTTCATAATTTTTTATTTTGTGCAACATTTTCAAAAATTCAATTGCTGTTTAATTTTTACGTTTTTTTTGCGATTTTAGGTGGAATGCACCATATATGAACAAAGGGACCGAATATCACCCGGAATAAGGTCATCAAGTGCCAATGTCCTCCTTGGAGGGCAGATGAGCGTATAGAGGACAGGGCACCCTATTGTCCTAGGGGTGAGAAATCATTTCTGAAAGCTGATGAACGGGTATACGTCAACGGCATAGGATGCAGAAAGCAAGAGAAAACCACTGCATTGAAGATCTGTTTAAGATATCCCTAGTATCAGCATCTCTATGCTGGATGCTTCTCTTGTACAGTATTCCGGAGGTAAAACGGTCCCCTGTTCGGATCTCCGGGTGGGGACTACTCGAAAAGTTAGTCCAGTTAAACACATGGATTGGAACCTGGAATGTAAAGATCTTGTTACGATTTAAAAGGCAGAAGAGCTAAGTTTTTAGGGCATATACTACGACACAATGGGTTGGTTAAGAGAATAATAGAACGAACAATTGAAGGGAAGAATCGCAGAGGACGACCCCGTTTACACTATATGAAACAGCTTATGGTCGATATGAACTGCACATCATATTGTGAGTTGAAAAGAAAAGCAGAGAAGCCTGAAGAATGACGATTTGCTGCCAACCAGCCTATGGGCTGCTAACCTAGAAAAGGGAGCACCATATATAAGTTAGCAAAAATCTTAACATGTGTAAGCTGTTTACACGGGTGGAAAGCGGAGGTTTCGAGATACGGACTGTGGGTACCTTATTTTTTAGTCCAACTAACAATATTAATAGGTTTATTTGAAAATCCATGATTTAGAGAATTTGACCAGGGATACCCTTTACCTAATAAAATATGTACATTAAGTAAATATAATCCGTTCAAAATATTGTGAGAGTTGTGCAGCTCAGTAAAGCTACTAGTATACAATATTACACCTAGTAGTATGTAATGTCTTGGTGAGAAATGTGGCAAAATTAATTTTTATAACAATTGCATAGCGCCAAGCGGCCTATGACCCAAACTGTAAACCATAAAAAATTGTTTGCTTAATGTTTGTTACATAGCAACGATAAAGGCAGTTTTTTTTTTTAAACAAAGTTTTATAATAAATTATTTGCACACGGATCACTGAATCGGTCAAAGAATGACTGATCACTTTTGAACCAGACCTGGAACGCCGGAAGGGCAGAACTTGATGTCAAGGCCTTTCAAATGATATAGGCCTATAGGGTATCTACATTAGGGCACGTGACCAGGAAAACTTAAATGTGCCCCTGATCAGGAAAACTGGGATGTGGCAAAAAAATTTCCTTATTCTTTTAAATATATAGAAATAGGGAAAATTTAATGTATGAGAGAATACAAGAACTGTGTAACGCGTGTCCATGTAGGCCTAAGCTATCAAATTAGAGAGAATTTAAATCAAAATCTAAATATTAAAAAAATTAATTACCAAGACCCTAAAAACAATGGAAAATTTCAAAATCTTTTTAAACATTCATTCAGGGTGTCAGACTAAAGATCATTTTAGCCCAAATCCTAATACAGCATTTATTATAAATATTTTTTTTTAATTTTGAAATTGAACTCAAGATTTAAAAAAATATTGTAAAAGTCTATGTGGGAGTTCAAGTTATGTGGAATTTTATTCAAAATACAAACTCGGTGTTTTAATATCTCTTAACATTCCTTACGAAGCGGACGTGACGTAGTGGCTAGCGTGTGGCGCTGCTACGCTGTCGGCGCGGCTTCGATTCCCGCCGGGGCCATCTGATTTAGATACGACCGTTTCCCCTCGCAAGGCGATGGCAAACCAGCGAGATGTATCCTGCCTAGTGTAAACCCTCCCCAACTATGCCGTTCGGATCCGGCGTTAAACTGTAGGTCCCATAGGCCTATACCTCCCAGGTAACACTCTGTAACACACTCACCACGGCTATATGCGGGGAGGGTACAAACCAGTCGAAAGACTGCAAGACCCAATAATAATAACATTCCTTACAAACTTGGATCGCCTTGAAAAAGTTGTAAGCTGTGTTTACTAAAAACTTTATAAATTGTTATCACTAGTATGTATTTTTGAAAAGTATTAGACATAGGCGTAGAGATATCTATACTAGAGACATACATAAAACTAAAAGCTTCCACTAAATTGTTTGCCATTTAGAATTTGTGGTTATAAATTTAAGTAAAAAACAAGTGAATTATTCTGGATTTTTAGTATTCATTGTATTCATAATAATAAAAAGTAATAATGAGTAATAATGCTTTACAGTCGTTATTTTACTAACAAATCAAGGTTTTCGTTATTTATTCGTTTTTTAAAAGATACTTTTAAAGGTACTTTTAAAGGCACACTGCACTGTATTACATTGACCGTGGTAATGACGGAGAGGTCACGCCCAGAAACGGGTACCACGTTAGACAGGAGTAGGCTTATTTACTGTACCAGTACACAATAAATTCCAACTGCGTGTTCATTTAATACACAGATACTCAATTTTGATTTAACAAATATCAAGACACTTAATAATATAACACGGTGTAACAGCTGACTTTACGTAATGGACACAATACACAAATTTTATAACAAATGAAAAAAATTATTTGCATTGAGAAATACAGTAATTGGCTAATTAATTATAGTTTTTGCCTTTTCAGTTTTTTAATTTTTCTCTTCTCATATTTATTAAAATACTTGTTTTCTTTCCTTATTATTATTCTTAAAGTATATACATATTTTCTTGATTATTTTTAGAAAACCTAGGATTAAAATTTTGTCATTTAGGCATTTTGGTTATAAATTGACTTAAAAAACCAATATAAGGGTCAAGTTGTTAGTATTTATTGTATTCATAATAATAATAATATAATTATTATTATTATTTTTTGTATCGGCCATCTGAGGACCACATGCTAATTTCAATTGTTTATTCCTTGCTCTTTTCTTTTTCTCCAATATTCTTTCATCTTTTCAGTATGTCTCGTCTTCCTGTCTTCAGTCCACTTTGAACCTACGTTTTCCTCTCTCCTACCCTGGACTCCTTCCAATTTTAAGACTTTTCCCCGAAAAACTTCTCTTTCAATTGCTTCTTCTGTGTTTAATATTATTTTTTTTTCTAAATCCTTTTGGACTTCTTTAATCCAACTTGATGTTGACTTCTTCCACCACAGATATTTGAAGATTTGCTTTGTCAACCTATTGTCGTCTATTATTATTATTGCGTAGAAGGAAAAATGCATTATGCACCATTAGAAGACCTCCGATTGGTCTCCCGGCGTATAGGACTCTCACCCACTAAAAATCCTCCTCCTCTCAGGCAGGAAATTGCCCCCCCTCCGGACTACTATTCGTGTTACTTCAGGGCGGTGCCTCGTATCTCGCCTACTAGGCTCCTACGTCTTGCCGTTCATCTTCACCTTGTAAGTCTTCAGTCGCAAAGCCGTCCTCAGGAAGGTCGCCACCTTGTCCCAGGACTTGAGCATGACGCCTATGATGTTATTGGTGCCAGTCTCCATTTCAAGCCTTTGTCTCTTACAAACCCACCATCACACTCAAAGAACGTGTGGTGGGCATCAAAGATACACGATAGGTCTTCCACCTTTCCAATTCTTTACAGATACGCAGTTGGGCATCCATGTACCTGCAAGGCACTGGGTAAGAAAGCAGTCCGCTTCACCACGCTTTCGATCCACCCACTTAGCATGGTTCCCCACTAGCCTCGCCGTTCGACTGACCCCTGCTCTGCAAGGCACTGGGTACGAAAGCAGTCCGCCTCGCCACGCTTTCGATCCACCCACTTAGCACGGTTCCCCACTAGCCCCACCTTAGCTGCCAGAACCGCATGGAGTGTTCCTTGGCCGTCTACGATCCTGAGTTGACCTCGTGCTCGTAGACCCACTTCCTCTCGTCAGCCGTCAGATCTGTTTGTATTACTCTAGCGATGACCAACACAGCAGGCACCGAAACCGTTCTATAGTAGTTAGCAATCCTCCCAACTGCTCCCCTTTTTTGGACCGAAGCCATGTGCTTAGGTTACTTTTCTTTCTTCAACGCGTCGCCCAAACTTCGCACCACGTAAACGAGGTCGAGTTGGTGACCGACATCAGGAGACCCAGCAGCTGGAGCTCCGACATTCGCCATCAGCCTGCTCAACGCCGGACCTTTTCCCAGAATGGAAGCTTGGTATCTAGGTGGCGGCCGGCCGACATGTAATCGGCTTGTCCCACACCAAGAACTACACCATGGTGGAAACCATGGTTACCATGGTCATCTTGTGAGCATAAGACTATTTCCGTTTTCTCCGTCGCGAGCCTCAGACCGTTTTCTTAATAATAATAATAATAACAATAATAATAATAATAATAATAATAATAATAATAATAATAATAATAATAATAATTTAATGCTTTACAAATTTATTTTATTTTTAAAATAGTAAAATAGTTGAGTTTTAGTATTTTTCTTCTTTTTTTTATATCCTCAAGGATATCAAAAACCCCAATCAGCCGTGGTAACGACTTTTGGTCACCCCCCCATGGTGTTTCTCAGCTAACGCTAAGAATCGTAAATACGAAGAACTTTATTCACAGATTAAAAAAAAGTAGAGTAGTCGGGGTTTTCTTTCTATTAAAATTTTTAAGGTACAGCAAAGCCGTAATGACGGAGAGGGTAACGCCTGGCTAACGAATAACACAAATTGGCTTCCTTTAACCGGCGCGGCGCCGAACGGAGCTTCAAAGAATTCGCTAAGAATCGTACGTATGAAGAACTTTACAGCAGAATAAGAGAAGGACAAATAAAATGGAGGCAGCATATCGAGGGAATGGAAGATATGCGACCACCTAAACAAGTTCTAACGGGTACCGCGGGAGCTTAAAGAAATTCAGACAGGAGTAGGGCTATTTCATTGTACCTGTATGGCGCAATTGCGTGTTCACTTAATACACAAATACTCAATTTTGATTTAACAAACATCAAGAGACACAATAATACAACACGGCGTAACAGCTGACTTGACGTAATGGACACAATATACAAATTTTAAAATAAATGAAAGAAATTTATTTACGATGAGAAATACAGTGATGGCTAATTAATTTTAGTTTTTATTTGTCTTCTTAGTTTTTTAATTTTTCTCTTCTCATATTTATTAAAGTATTTGTTTTATTTCCTTATCATTATTCTTAAAGTATAAACATATTTTCTCAATTATTTTTAGAAAACCTAGGACTAACATTTTATCATTTAGGGATTATGGTTATAAATTTACTTAAAAAACCAATCAAGGAAGACCAGTTATAGGTAGACCAAGGAAGAGAAGGCTTCAGTGAAGGCGGAACAGGCTGCAAGTTTATACCTTGACGTGGAGAAGAAGGAGAAGACGAAGAATAACTTTACTGACAGCTTTACTAAACTAAAACTTATTAATTTTATTCTGTCTAATAATAAATGTACTTAGCTCAAAATAGTGAGCAAGTTCTGCAGCTCTAGGGGAGAAGTTCAGCATGGGTAGTATTGTTCAATATTAATTGATGGCGTAAGGCGTTTTGGCCTCTTGGACGTGAAATCTCTTTCGAATGGTTGAAAAAAAGGTTACATTAAATTCAGACTTTATGTCTTAGCTATTAAATGGCTCAATAGAATAAGTATATGTATGCATATCGCTTCCGCCATTAGAACTCAATAATGCCGCATTCTCTGATCTGTTCTTTATTTCGAAACATTCCATACGTATTAACCATATGTGTTCCATACGTATTTTACGTGTATGCAAAGTTCTATTGTTCCTTAACAATTGAACTTTTTTTTCAACTACAATTTATTTCCTGAACCAATCTGATTAATAACGTCCCGTGCTACGAATTCATATGACAATAATTCTAGGAGAAAAAGAAAAGCTGAAGAAAAGTGGCGTGATCGGATAATAAAAACGTGCACCAATAACAACATAAAGCGTTATGTGCATTAGAAAAATTAATTTGATGCGCCAATGAAAATGCTGCATATGATAGAGTGTTTAATAACATTCTTCGATTCTATCCCTTACGAGAAATCGTTCCCATAACAACTCAAAACAAATCGGTGTAAAGAATCATACATGACTCGCATGTTCTAAGATTTATATTTAAAATCATTTACTTGAGTTCGGTTTGATAATTTCTAAAAAAAAAAGAAAAATATCCCCCACCTTGTAAATCGAGTTTTATGTTTTACAAATTGAAATAAAATATTTCCATATAAACTACTTCTTTGTTGCAGATAACGTAGTATATCCCCTCCCCCTTCAACTATCATTTTCATTTATAGAAAATTACGCCCTCCTCCTTCAAATATCCTTTACATTTATAGATATTTCGTCTACCTTTCTACAGTGGATTATTATGATCTTCTTTTCAGGATACTTTATTTATCAAAATTAAGTACTTCACTCGTATTAAAACGTAAAACGTTGCAGGTAAACTACCCCTTCCCCTTAACCGATATTCACAAAAATCAATAGACCTTGAGTTCTCTACAACTCAGGCACATATGCAAAACATTATTTGATTCTGTTTGAATTTGCGGCAGTTATCATTGGTCACCATAGTTCTATTTCCTTATGGAACATGGAAGTAAAACACAACCAACTAAATCAGTATCGGTATTCTTTGCGCAGGCTATTTTGTTATGTGTGTAGGTGATGTGTTCTTACGTACATTTTAACCCCGTGCCGTCAGCTGCGGTTTTACTAAACGTTTCTGACCGCTACTATATTTAGTATACTGTATAATCCGACTATATTCGTGCAACGGCATCATCAGCGACAATGTCAGTTGAGATAAAAACGGCTATTGTTTCGTCAATGAAGTCATCATTATGACGTCACCGGCTTTATATCACTAACCAACTAACTGCAACCGCGTCCAATTAATTAGATCAATTAACTGGCTGCAGATCTTGTTACTCTGTCCAAGTTGATTACGTGTTCGAATTAACAAAACCGACTCCTAAATTATGGCGCAGTGTATTCATCTCCAGTCGTTTAGCACAGTGCACGCTCTCAGGGATAACGGATCGAAATGTCACACGTCAGGTTAATAAAGATTTTGGCACGTGTATGAAAACCGACAACAAGATCGAGAGGCAGCGTGGTTAAAAATTCGATAAAACGCAACGAGTTGTGAAAAGACGCGTGCCGGATTCCAAACGTCAAGATGCGGGGACGAACGAAATGAGAAAAATCTTGAACAGGCGATGTCGAAGCGGGAAAGGAGCTGAGGAAAGAGTATGTGATATGGACTGAAGAACTAGTAGGCGCAATGCAGGACATACCGTAACTCAGTGCCGTAACTCTTTTCCTGGGCCCCCGCAGGAATCCTTTGCGGGCCCCCCCCTACTACCCTTACATAATTCACGCCATTGTCCCCTCATAAATACTAACACCAACACCTTATAGATGTGGGAACTACTAACATTATACAACGTGAACAGAATGCATTCTCCTCAAAACTGTTTAAAATCTCTTCTTCTAAACCTAGGTCAGTTTGATGGGTCAGTCTATGAATCCTAAAAAGCTTTCATCATTAAGTTTAATCGGTGTTCCTTGATGTCAGCCAAGCATTCGATAAAGTTTGGCATAAAGGATTACTCTATAAACTCAAAAAAAGCTTGTCTGAATCCATGTTTACCATATTAAAGTCGTATTTAGAAGAAAGACACTTTCGAGTACGCCACGAAAATGTAACTACCAGTTTGTTCCCAATACGAGCAGGAGTTTCCCAGGGAAGTGTTTTGGGTCCCATTCTGTATCTAATCTATACAGCAGATCTGCCAACTAGCAATGATGTCATTATTGCTACGTACGCTGATGATACTGCAATCCTTGCTGTAAACAAAAGTCCGGTGGAAGCAACCATTTTACTACAGAATTCGCTACATGCGATTGAAAAATGGGCAATGAAGTAGAGAATAAAATTAAATGAAACGAAATTTGCACACATCATCTTCACAAAATGCCACGGAACAACATCAATTGTGAAATAAAATAACAAGGTTATACCAGTAGCCGATTCTGTAAAATACTTGGGCGTCCACTTGGACAAAAAACTGACTTGGCGCAACCATATTTGGATGAAGAGAAAACAACTGGACACCAAGTTTCGCAAGCATTATTGGCTCCTGGGCAGAAAATCATTACTGTCAATGCGAAACAAACTGTTAGTGTACAACACTGTTTTCAAGCCTGTGTGGAGATACGGCTTACAGCTTTGGGGAACTGCATCTAAATCCAATATCGCCATAACGGAAAGGTTTTAGACCAAGGTGTTGCGTGCCATAACCAACGCACCGTGGTTCATCAGCAACAAAGACATCTATAGAGACCTGGACCTGCCCTCAGTCAGTGAAACCATTGCGATGTTCAGCGAAAGATATATGAAACGGCTTGAAGAGCACACGAATCCGTTACCCATAAATCTACTAGACAACAGCCTACAGACAAGACGTCTAAAGTTTCCTCTGGACTTACCTAGACTCTAACACTATAAATATATTATACATAATCTGTTACTTTTAAATACTCATATAGAGAACTAGTCCATTGACGCAGTTTTGCCATTTATTCGTGCCATAAGAATTGTTCATGCGTATTCTGTAAACAATTATGCGTATTGTTATGTATTAACAGAGAGCATAAATAAACATAAAAAAAAATTAAGTTTAAGTTGTGGGCCTTCCTGCTTCATCTTCAGAAATAGAGACATATCTGATTAATCGATTCGGGTGCAGAAAAACTGAGCAGACTCAGTCTGTTTCAAAATAATATTTTTACTCTTTTTAAAATTAAAGGAGTTTATTGCTCTTTTAATTTAATTAATTTATTAATTAATGACTCAATTTAATTAATTCCCACTTTGTTGTGGTGCCAAATTGAACAATTATAGTGTGTGCGCCGCAGTGTGGGCGTCAAATATAAAGATAATGTGTTTTGATGTTAATTAATTGGGTTGTTAACTACTTCCCAATTTACTACGTATGAAGTTGTAATTTTAAAATCTTCTTAAGTTTCCTAGGTGAAGCGTCAAATAGAATAATAATTTGTTTGTGATTGTTATTGATTACTTATACCTATGTAATATTAAATTATTGTTTAAAAGTCGTTGTTCAATTTCTTTGATGTCATATACTAAAATTTTAATCTTTAGGTGTTTTCAAATAATTGACAACATACACAAGGCTTTACAAGGTTAACTTAATTTATTATAATTAGTAGCATTGATGTTACTTACTTAATTTATTACAATTAATAGCATTGATGTCACTTACTTAATTTCCTGAAAAGAAATACAACATATATTTTGCAATTTTACTGGCTACATCAATCTAGCATTTATTATTTTGTTAACACTTTCTTAATTCCCTATACTCTTCTTCTAGATACTTATTAGACTTTAACCATCATTATTATACATATTATTCTATATTAAAAAATTCCTAATAAATGGATTCATGAAGGTTGGATATAAATTACTATCATCTGTGATAGTTGTCTTATGAATTTACCCTGACTAGCTACTAGTTATTACTTTCTTTAAATATTATTACTTATGAGTTCTTTCAGATGAACAAACAGTGTTTTATTTAATTAGTAGTGCATGAATATAAATTTTACTTGATGTATGTTAATCCATTCGACGGCGAAAAGTCCTCTGCGCTGTCATCCTGTTTCCTTGTCTCTCCAGGTTTCTAGAAGTCCTTGCGGCTGGCATTATCACCTCGTAGAATGCACTCACACTAGTCACTTCTCTTCTCGCACTCCGACACAGATATATAACTTTTGGTTTAGATCTGGTGATTGGACTTTCGAATTTTAGTACATGTTATTTGATAACTCTAAATTTTGCTGAATTGTTTCTACTCAAGTGTCATTACATTATTCTGAGTATGTTAAGGATTTCTTGAAATATACTAAGTGTTGTATGCTCTGTGTTTTTATTCTCACCGTTTTCCGCGGATTAACTTTGTTAACATGCCATTTGTTTATATTTAATGGTGTTAATAGTTATTATTGTCTCTAATTTCGTGACCGTAATTAGTTCTCTACCGGTTCTCTTTTGCTATCACTGTTTCGACATTTTGTCTGTCTCTTACACATTTTACCGCACTTCAGATCGGACTAACGTCTTTGATAATGATATTAACTCAAGACGACCAACTTAGTCGATTTTAGTTATACTTCGACATGTCTTTTAAAAAACACTAAGTTCCATTACCGGCTTCCGATTCTCGACTGTTCGTACCCATAAACTCTCACCGATTCTTCAACCGATACGACTTTTCTCCGTTACGGCATCCGCACTCCCGTCAGTTCCGATATATAAATTATACGACTCTTGATTGATATCTGACTCTCGACTTCGGCTATTAGATATAAGATATAAAACTTCCGATACAAGACTGCCGATATACAACTCCAGCGATCATACTCTCTGATCTATGAAACAAGACTTAAGACCCCCGCTCGCGGTCAACACTCTAGTCTATACCCCAAAAATCCCACTACATTCTCTAATTCCCACTTAACTTCTCAACCTCTGAGCTTCTATTGGTTTTTAGTTGTTTTCTGGTGGAAACTCCGCCTTAACACTCTAGATTTTCTTCTGGCCTCGTTTTTTATTCGTTCCTCCAGCTCGTTTCCTTGGCAACCACTTCTTGTAGGAACGTTCTCCTCCATTCTCGACTCTGATAGGCTTCCTTATTCCTTACCCTACAAGTTCCTGGTTGGCTCCACCCATCGTTTGAGGCGGATGACCAATTTAACGCCTGTCCATCACCCTTGTATTTTGGCGTCTTGTCCCTTCAGACAAAGTGCTTTTAATTGCTATGTGTCCTCTCATCTGCCCTTTGGTTCAACACGTGTAGTGCTTCTTACCCGTGACCAATGCTCGCATTGTCTACTAGTTTCTCCTAGCCGTTCCCACAACGAGTGTGGTCAATTCCGAGTGTCCCAGACAGTTGCTACATCTGCTCTCCAGGCCTTCCTTCGCCGCGTACCCTTCTGGTAAAGCTGGACGTCCCGCCGTTCGTTCATTGTGCAAACGTATTGTCGTCACTCAAGCCGGGCCTTTCCTGTCTATTGTAGCACCGTAACGCCGCGTTTGGTGTGCAGCTCAACGCACTTGGCTTATTGTCTTTTGGATAGCGTCGCTATGTCGCACTGTCAGTCATTCTTTGTCTCTTCTTAGCGATGCATTTCTCCTTTGTTTCTCTAAGGTCCAGCGCGTCACCCGCAATTCGCTTAACCGAACAACTGCTACCACAGAGGCATTGTTCTCCTACACCCTGTCTTCCTTTGTCTTGGACAACACATGTTACCGAGCCATCGTATACCTTTGTATAGCTGTCAGCAAACCCTAGTTACAACGTTCACTTACAAAAACAAAATTTAATTAGAAATTTTGTCGCTATATCTTTTATACAAAAGCTGGGCGGGTTTTGGGACTCACATACTTCTCACTGTTGTTTGTACCACTAATTATCTCCAGAAGCAGGGCCGCCGCTGGGGTGCTTGCCGCCCTCCTCAATATACTTTTCATAGCCCTACTTTGCTACACTATTTAATATGATTTTAATTAAAAATTGATGCAGACATAAATAGTAAATTGACAAGAAATAAATATATTTTTTCAATAACTTATTTAGCTGAGTATTTACATGATACACTTTCACTAGTATCAGCTAAAAATGTTTCTAACGCACCATTTAACTTCTGTAGATGTTCAATTTTTGCCTTTCTTTTTTGTTTATACTGAAAGTCCGACAACAGTTTCGTTTTTCTGTCAGACATTTTGATGATATTACGAATGTAAACCGTATACAAATATGACACGTCTCGGAATTACACCGCCAGACCGTGACCAAAAACAAGACCGTACTTGGAAACGTCTTAAGAATAACTAACAAATTTCTGTTACTGCTTACAAACTGCCGTTGTTTTGAATACAAGTAGACAGTCCTAAAGGCGTCCGTTCGTCAAAAAAAAAAAAAAAATAATTTCTTATCTTATCGGATAGGTACTTTATAGTTTGCCCGAATAAGCTGTGCTGTGGGACTGCACTCCAGCAACTACGACGGCGAAGTCAAAGCTATCCAAATGGCCGCAGGACAACTAGCTAAATACCAAAGTATCCAACTAAAGCGAGTCGTCTTCTTTATCGATTCTCAACCCGCCATTGTCGCACTAGCTGGAAACAGTCCCACGGACTGCATCTTGACGCTCCGTGCACGTGAAGTTCTCGCTACCCTCATACATGGCAACTGGGTTGTCCACCTACAATGGATCCCCAGCCATGTTGGAGTTAACGGAAATGAAGAAGCGGACAAGCTTGCAAAAAATGGAGCCCTAATGCAGCAACCTGACACCCCCACTAGCCCATCATCGGCAAAATATCAGATTGACATGGCCGTAAAGAACTACTTTAAACAAATACGTACAGAAGCCGGCAGAGGCAAAAAGTGGGAGTCACTTCTTACAATACAAATTTCACGAACCCTCAAGAGATCGACCGCGGTCGCGGAGTTCAGACTATGCACTGGCCACGACTACCTCCAAGCCCATTTACACCGATTCGGCCTGGTGAATTCCAACATCTGCCCGCTGTGCAATGGAGGAATGATGGATGGACAACACCTACCTGTCTGTCCTGAACTGGCGAACCTGCAACCGCGAACTTTGTCCTGTCTGTATTGGGAGGCTCGCCGCCGAATGGCTGAACTGCCGAGAGCGGGGATTGGATAAAGTAAAGTAAGTTTGCCCGCGTCGATATGCACGCGCCTGTCTACAAAATCACAAAGAGACATCAGCTATAACTCAGATATAACTGTCGCGCAACAGGACGCTATCTGAGCAGTCAAAACAAAAGCCGATGTCAGTACACTGCGGCAATGCTAACAAAACAAATATCAAGAACAACTCAATAAACTTTAATGTCATGTACCTAGAACCAGTGGGCATTAATTGTTTTAATTTATTTTGCAATATCTGCTGATGAATTTGGCAGTCTACGGCCGCCCCTTTGGTATGGCCCCTCACATTTCGCACATATGGTAGAGGCGGCCTTGTCCAGTAAATGTTCCGCTGTTGGGGTGACCTATCTCCTCTTTGTGGCGCCTAAAGACGCTGCCAACGTCAGAGTAACATTTACAAAGTGATCTAGCACTTCACCAATTTATTAGTTTCCTTTCGTAGCTCATAACAAATAACGATGCGACGCATATTCGGCCGGTAGTCTAGATATATTCTTAACTGGAATCACCGCCCTATTGTGCAGTTAAACAAATAACTTATACCCTCAAAGTACATCATTAGGTACTGGTAGAAATAACCGTAAAAAATAAATGTATTTGTTTTTTATGTTAAATACATACGAGGAAATTTTGTTTTACTTAAGTTCAATGGTTTATAGGCATTCTTAAAAAATTAAGGGAAAAGTTTGCGCGAGCTCGGCAGTTAGGCCACAAGAAACGTCACGAAGATTTGAGGATTGAAGGATTGTAGAGAGGAGACGACTATAGTGGAATGCATGGAAACTGAAAGTAGAGGTCTATTTCGAATGTTGGAGACAAATGAAGACGAAGAAGAAGAAAAAGAAATTCTAAGTTAAGGAAAAAATAATAAATGTAGTATCTGCATACATTTTTCTTTAAATATAAAGCCAATGACTAAGGGATACGTGGGAGGCAAGACAATGAAATACAATCCAGAATTAATTTGGGAAACATGGCTATATCTACATTAAATGGAATCCTATGGGATAAGCAAATTACAGAAGAAACTAAAACCAAAATATTTAAAAACATTGTTAGAAGGATCATGGGATCATGACTTACGGCTCAGAAGTTTAGACTACCGATAAGCACACTAGAATAAAATTAATGACAGCAGAGATGGACTTTTGGAGACGTTCGGCATGAGTATCCAGACGTGAGAAAATTATAAATGAAGTTATTAAGGACAGAATGAAGGTGAAAATTTCAATTGTTGATTTTATTCAAGCAAAAAAAGTTACAATGGTATGGACACACAAAAAGAATGGTACACGAAAGATTGCCAAGGACAGTTATGGAATGGACCGACCCCACCAGGAAGAAGGAAAAGAGGAAGACCACCTATCGCCTGGATAGAAGAAATTCAAACTATATTGAGGGAAAGAGAAATTCAATAAATTCTGTAATCTTTGGTTCCGGAAAATGTGTAAACATTGTACAGCCGGAATAAATAAAAATACTAAGGGCTACTTACTGCACGCGCGCCAGTTTTGCTGTCGAGACGCCTGAGGAGCGGGGGTCTACTGAATGATAGTGTGTGCTTGTCTTGGCGAGGTATTACTGGTTCTGAAAACATTGTTCAGACGTTCAGAAGACGTAGTTAGTTATAATCTTGTATGCGTATTATATTGAGCGTTCGTACATTATATGTAAGTGTAATTTATTTTGTTTAGTTTGAATATTTTGTTAATGTGTTGTTTTCTTATTCGCTAAAAGAAATACCGTGTGAGAGACAGTGTTAAACGTATTTTAAATGTGTATTATTACAGAGCTGCGTGCAGTGGAATGGCATGCGTCACCATATTCCTTGTAAGGTGCTGCTGCGATTATACCTACAACGTAGGTTTCCATTAACCAGCTCCAACGTTGGAAGCAGTGTGTCACTCAGACGAAACGTGAACGGTGAACACGTAATAATCTTGTTATAGACAAGACTAACAGCAACAGTATCACTCCCTCGTCCTAACGGATGACGTTCGGTATCAAACAAACTATTATCAGTTGTTATTAAATGTTTACGTAATACCAGTGTAGTCAAGTTGTTGACGCGTTTTTACACAACGTTAAACAACGGTTACGCCGACAGCAGAGTGACGACGACACGAATAGCACATTGCTACCCAAGAATCGTCATTGTCTCAAACTTTGTGTTATACGCAATAAAGATACCTTTTTGTACTATCAGAGTAATATAAGAGGGACAGGGGACAATTGTTACAACTGCATTAAATTTTAGGTACTGTGCCGGTGCCGAAACTCTAATGCGGAAGATTTATAATTTAGCAATCAAGTATTCACTAAATCTTCTTCGCAGAATTACTCCTCAGAATCCTATGCATACATCAACGGAACCTGACTACTTAAGGCTCGAAGTAATAAGTCCGGACTTCGATACCCAAAGTACTGGAGAGGACGAGTAATGCCTTATCGTCTCATTCCTTGATGAAGGGAAATAGCCAGCCACACCTCCAAGTGGTGGGGGATGGGCAACACCTACACGTGGCTAACGCGGCTCTGGAGAACGAGTGACAGCCGATATAAGCTGTCCCTCCTCTACTTGTCATTGTCAAGTCGAGGTTGGGGCACCCTCTTGCCCTTGGGGTCAGAAATTGCCCCCTAAAGACGGCGTAGGTTGTGGGAGGCAAGGAGAAACCATCACGTTAAAGATTCTTATGGATATCTCAACAGGGAAAACTGGTCCCTTTAGTCTGGTAGGACAGCCAGTTTATGGGAGAACACCCAGAAAGAAAATCGGGTTGAACGTTAAGCCTGAAGGTGGCAGCTCCACCATACGTCTTACCCTGCAATATGTTAATACAAAAATTACTAAATTGTTTGGAAGTATAAGCCGAAGGGGCGGAGAGGTGTGGGACGTCCGAGGAAGCGCTGGAGTGACCAGTTCTAGACTCGGAACAAACAATCCTTGGTTTCATGATGATGATGACTTCCATACCCGTAAGCTTCTTGGCGGCGATAATGAGGTCAGACATACTGCGGACTGTGAATATGGCGAAAGCGTTGAGGCTGAAAAGTAGCTGAAATTCAACTGTATCAGAGAATCATTGAGAAACACGTACTGGTAGGTAAGATTAACCCTGGGCTGGTTAACCTTCAAGACCGTCTATACAGCTAACAATCGGTGGTCGTTTTTCTCGGAAATCTCCTGGCTCGCTTTACGTTATACGCAGTGGTGGCTCGTCCATAAGGTTTAATGGTTTAGTGAACCCCCCTAAATAATTTAAATATGTTTAAGGATTTGTGGAGATAATGGTTTCCTATTTAAATAAAAAGATTTCTGAGATTACTCTTGTTGACTGAACAGTAATGGATTCGCGTAATAAGCGAATTGCTCGCTACTATTGCTTGAGGTGCAAAGCAGCTCTCAGCACCTCCTAGGCTGTGTAGACAGCTTTGGAGGGGGAAATCAGTATTCCCAAAATTACATTCAACAGTCGCTAATCCCGAGTGTTAGCGACAGAGACGAATAGTTCCGACGAGGGCTGAACCGGACTGACCGGGAAATTTAACATTTTCGTAATACCGCCATTCGCCATTATTATGATTTTTACCACGTGATTTGTCCGTTTACCTTCAATTTTGTGTCAGATTCCTCTATTTCATTTAAAATTCATTGAAAATGTGTGCAGTAAAGTCTTAAAATCAAATAAAATAGTGAAGTAATTGATTCCGAAAATAAATTGTGTTTAATGTATTCATTAAATAATTATAGTAACGTTAAGCTGAGCGAAGCGTGTATAATCTTCAAAGCATTTGGTGGTATTTTTGTGTGTTTAGTGTTCAGATATTTCTTATTGCTGTGTTCAGTTCATTGATTTGGTAAAATGAATAGTGTTCAATCTATTTTAAAAACAAATTTTTCTTCTGTCTCTATTAAAGATAAATGCAAAATTAGGGAACTCGGTATGCCGCTTCCCGTTTTAAATATTAAACAGACATATTAGTTATCCTTTTATTTTAACTATAAGTTTTTAAAATAATTTACAAATAGCATAAACACAACTTAATATTAGGCCTACTAAAAGTTGTCAATAGTTATGTCTTCATGTTGCGACCCACCTCGTGTGTTATTTGGAATGGGATAATTGCTCTTATCTTAGTAAAAACATTCAGACATTGAACCCCCAACTGTCAAAACCATGAGCGGCCACTGGTTATACTTATTCAAGGGTGAACCCTTCACTTCAACGTTGAGGTGGAAGGCCAAACAAAGTGCGGCTGTAGCGTGCTGCTGGTTATACGTTTGCGATCTGATCACCGCCTCTGCAGATCGTGACCTCGCGGTGTCGACATCATTTTGTGTAGTTGTAATGTTTGCTTGTATTTAACCTGAAGACGATTTCCAGTGCGCAGAGTCGAAATGTTGTGAATTCAAATGACTACTAACGTCGTGAGTTGAAAGTTAAATTAACCAGCCGTATCCAACATTATGTTTCTGAACTTCTGCAAGCGCTTTTGAGCATGTTCTGTACCTTAAGATCGGATACAAAACCACAACCTTCAGCGAAGGCGATGACAAACACACATAATGATCCAGGCCTACCCCGTCATCGGGTCTTGAAGTCTTGAACGATCGACTGATCACGAGTAATGTTTATATTTGCGCCCGCGCGCGTGTGTTTAATACGAGGATTGTTCAATAGAAACACGTTTGATCTGCGCAGGCGTGACGTCGTCGCCATGGCAACGGAATTCATTTGTCTATATTGTCTGTTTAATTACTAGTGACGCGTCTGTCAAAAATATTTCCAGTTTGCTTTTTTCTAAGCGTTGTGACTGGGTTGAAAAATGGCATCTATGATAGAAACTCCGTCCAAAGATATAATCTGCGTGCCTTTATTCACTTTTTGGCCGCTGAGGAACATCAGCCAATGGAAGTTTATACGAGAATGAAAGCTGTATATGGTGACTATAGTTATTCTCATACGGCAGTGGTTGAATGGTGCAATAAATTTCGACAAGGAAGAGAATCCACTAAAGATTTGGCCCATCCCGGACCTGCACTTGTTGCAGCATCAGATGAAATTGTGAGACAGCTGGAAACTGCTTTACCCGCAAATAGGCGCATCAAAGTTAGAAAACTTTCTCAAATGTTGAGCATCAGCGTGGAAACTGTTCATTCCATCATTCATAATTTTGCTTATCACAAAGTTGCTGCTCAGTGGATTCCACGACTGCTTACTGATGAGCAGAAAAATTTGCGTTCGGCCTTATCATTATAGCATTTGATGCGTTATCAAGAACAAGGTAATGCCTTTCTACACCAAATTGTTGCCGGTGATGAGTCTTGGTGTTATCACTACGAACCAGAATCCAAACGCCAGAGTATGCAGTGGTAGGATGCACAATCTCCGAAGGCGAAAAAATGTCGGTCCCAACCTTCAGCAGGAAAAGTAATGGTGACCGTATTTTTTACAGTTAGTGCAACAGTGGGACTCATGCCTTAATGTTAATGGAGACTTCTTTTAAAATCGTTGAATAAAAAATGCTTTACAGTCTCCAAACGTGTTTCTATTGAACAATTCTCGTAATTTTATGTAGTTGTGTTTGCTTGTACATGGCTGTATTTAACCTGAAGACTATTTCCAGTGAGCAGAGACGAAATGTTGTGAATTCAAATGACTAATAACGTCGTGAGTTAAAAGTTGTATTTAGTAAGTAGTTATTAACCAGCCGTATCCAACATTATGTTTCGGAACTTCCGCAAGCGCTTTTGAGCATGTTCTTTACTCTCAAATCGGATACAAAACCACAACTTTAAGTGAAGGTTGACAAACACACATAATGACCCAGGTCAACCGCGTCATCGGGTCATGAAGTCTTGAATGATTGACTGATCACGAGTAATGTTTATATTTGCACTTCTGTCCGCGCGTGTGCGTGTAATAGCGTGAGATTATCATATAACAAAAAGTGATGTTTAAGGTATTCTAGATTGGTTTGACATGCGTCTTGTCTCTCATGCACTAATCTGTTTACTTACTTTCACATGATATTTTTATAATAATCTAAAACTGCATCTTTCTATGGAGTTCACCCCTTCCTCTGCTCCTTTAATCCTATAGTTTCGTTCAGAATGCCTGTCTTTACTTAACTGTCTCTGGCGTTTATAAAGTTGCGTTATGAGGTTACGAAGCTTTCCTTTCATTCCAGCCGCGAGTAAAGTGTCAACGGGAAACGTCCTCAGTTTGGTTACTCAATATTAGAAAAATTTTTAACGGTTATTTGGTGTATGAGGCGTGATTCTTGATTAGCGTGGACGTGGGCGAAGCTGCCTGGAGAGTAGGCGAGGTCTCAGGGTATGAATGTCTCTAGTGTGGAAGCGTTCTGTTGGAAAGCTCAATAACTCCTGCTTCATTTTCAGCGATTGTCCCATAAAGTGAAGTCATATCTTTCCTTACGGATCACTGCACACCAAACTTTCTCTCCTCCTGTCTGTCGTTCGCGCCTAGTAGTCCTAGGCAGAGGCTTCAATAAGATTTGTATCACTACTTTTTCTTCTTTTTTATCTCTAGAATTTCAAATCCTCTGGCAGACCGGGCTCATCAGCCGTAGTCAGCCGGTCTAGAGGTTGTGTGCCCCAAAATTATTAGGCCTACACCTGATCCTCCAGGTTGGGGGTTGTGCAATAGGCTGACAACCTGCTCAAGGAAAAATCACTTGTTCTGGAACCTGATTCTAGGCCTCCGATAAATTTTTAATTACTGTACTCTTTGCAGATGACCAAGCGATATAGCCAGCGAATATAAAGCAGAAAGCAGTACATGAATTATATAAAATAGCGAAAGATTACAACACAAAAGGTAATGAACCTATTATTAGCAAAATAATTTTTAACTATTTTAAGACATTTAATGAAGAAATTTGTGTTAGTGGTTGAAATCACAATCAGAATGATCACCGTTGCACACCACTATATAAAAATTATCCCGATTAGCGCTTTCAAGCTTCACAGCCCATCGTCAGATCGGAATAGACAGGAAATATGTGAAAACAAACCCTTCACCCCTCTCCCCCACCTTGCTCACACACAACAAGCTATAATATAAATGACCCTTCCCCACCCCCTAAACCCTGTCCCACCATCTGTATAGTTACATATTTTTCTAGCAAATTCCTTGTGTTTCAGTGTTGTGTGTGTGTGTGTGTGTGTGTGTGTGTGTGTGTGTGTGTGTGTGTGTGTGCATCCTTTTAAACTTACCCTCTTCCTCTCCACACACGTGGCTCAGTCACACACCCTTATTTTAAAACATCCAATTAGTACTATGCAATATAATTCTTAATCTTATCTATCTGTCCTGTATTATCTACTTCTTAATCATGTTATAAAATATTTCTTCATTATCAAATTTAATTTTAATATTAATTAAATTGTCTAACCCTTTTTCTCTTTCTTTCAATATTTCTAACTCCTCTCTAAGCTTCCTTTCAACTGTGTTATTTACTACTTTTACAATTTCGTATTCTTCCAAAGGATTAACAAACTTATGGTTGTCTTCTATGAAATGTCTTGCATATAACGAATTGGTTGTTCTATTACCTTCTCCACGTTTGTGGTCAGACAACCTGCATACGAATTTTCGTCCTGTCTCACCTAGGTACACTTTGTTGCGTCTTTACATTTTAATTTATAAATTCCGCTTTTCTGTAATACTGGAATTTTTTCTATATTCTTATTCCTTATCTTATCAAATACCGTTTCACATTTTTTAATAGCTATATCTACTCCATATTTATTAAAACATTTTATAATTTTTCAAGTATGTGAACCTATGTATGTCAATGACCCTGCATAATTCTTTTGTTCTGGTTCTATTTTAGCTTTTTGTATGTTAACCCTTTTCATAACTTTATCCACTATGTTGGTGTTATAATTATTATTTCATACAATTCCCTTAATCTTTGTTAACTCACTATCTTTTGATTCGGTCTCTTTTAAACACTTCTGAGCTCTGTAACAAAATGAATTGATTGCCGCCATTTTATATCTATATGGGTGGTAAGACTCTCTTGGTATAATTATATCAGAATACGACTCTTTCCTAAATATCCCAAACTGTAGTTTCTCATTATCTTTAATTTCTATGTTTAAATCTAAGTAATTTATTTTCTTACCCCCTATCTCTTCGTTAAATTGTAAGTTTTTATCCTTATTATTTACCTCATTTATAAACTCGTGCACTTCTTCTATGCTTCCTTCCAAAAACGTGGAGAAGGTAATAGAACAACCAATTCGTTATATGCAAGACATTTCATAGAAGACAACCATAAGTTTGTTAATCCTTTGGAAGAATACGAAATTGTAAAAGTAGTAAATAACACAGTTGAAAGGAAGCTTAGAGAGGAGTTAGAAATATTGAAAGAAAGAGAAAAAGGGTTAGACAATTTAATTAATATTAAAATTAAATTTGATAATGAAGAAATATTTTATAACATGATTAAGAAGTAAATGATAGAGGACAGATAAATAAGATTAAGAATTATATTGCATAGTACTAATTGGATGTTTTAAAATAAGGGTGTGTGACTGCCCACGTGTGTGGAGAGGAAGAAGGTAAGTTTAAAAGGATGCGCACACACACACACACACACACACACACACACACACACACACACACACACACACACACACACACACACACACACACACACACACACACACACACACACACACACACACACACACACACACACACACACACACACACACACACACAAGGAATTTGCTAGAAAAATATGTAACTGTACAGATGGTGGGACAGGGTTTAGTGGGTGGGGAAGGGTCATTTATATTATAGCTTGTTGTGTGTGAGCAAGGTGGGGGAGAGGGGTGAAGGGTTTGTTTTCACATATTTCCTGTCTATTTCGATCTGACGATGGGCTGTGAAGCTTGAAAGCGCTAATCGGGATAATTTTTATATAGTGGTGTGCAACGGTGATCATTCTGATTGTATTTTAAGACAGAGCGAGTAAATGAATTCCTTTTCGTAGATAACTATATATCATACAAGGATGAAATAGATGAAGGCAAAAAGATAGAACGATTCACTTACATAAATGGTACAACATACAGGCAAAGTAAGGAAAGATACATTAGTACAATTTTATAACGCTTTGGCTATCCCGAGTTTATTGTGTAGCCGTGAAAGAACAAATGAAAAACGGTCCAAACAGCACAGATGAAAGCGATACGAAGGATCGCAGTTTGTACAAGGAGAGACAGAATGAGGAATACAGAAATAATGGAAGCATTACAAGTTGTCAGCTCGAGTGACAAAATAAAAGAGGATAGGAATAAATGGAAACAACATTTACAAATAATGAACATGCGAGGATGCCAAAGATTATGTACAGATATCAACCGCAGGGACAGAAATCCCTTCGAAAACCCAAACAGAGATCAGGACGAAACAGGTTATTAGCCTAATGCTTTGTTGACACAAGAAGAAGAAGTCACCAACCTCAAGCATTAGGCTCATCCTGAACCTGTTCCGGGACCCACTTCGCTCTCGGCCGTCCTACGACTCTCGTCCCCACCGTACTCAGTACTCTACGTGTAACAGTCATCAACCTCAAGCATTAGGCTCATCCTGAACCTGTTCCGGGACCCACTTCGCTCTCGGCCGTCCTACGTCTCTCCTCCCCACCGTACTCAGTACTCTACGTGTAACAGTCATCAACCTCAAGCATTAGGCTCATCCTGAACCTGTTCCGGGACCCACTTTGCTCTCGGCCGTCCTACGTCTCTCGTCCCCACCGTACTCAGTACTCTACGTGTAACAGTCATCAACCTCAAGCATTAGGCTCTGTCCTGAACCTGTTCCGGGACCCACTTCGCTCTCGGCCGTCCTACGTCTCTCTACCCCGCCGTACTCAGTACTCTACGTGTAACAGTCATCAACCTCAAGCATTAGGCTCTGTCCTGAACCTGTTCCGGGACCCACTTCGCTCTCGGCCGTCCTACGTCTCTCTTTCCCACCGTACTCAGTACTCTACGTGTAACAGTCATCAACCTCAAGCATTAGGCTCTGTCCTGAACCTGTTCCGGGACCCACTTCGCTCTCGGCCGTCCTACGTCTCTCTTCCCCACCGTACTCAGTACTCTACGTGTAACAGTCAACAACCTCAAGCATTAGGCTCATCCTGAACCTGTTCCGGGACCCACTTTGCTCTCGGCCGTCCTACGTCTCTCTACCCCGCCGTACTCAGTACTCTACGTGTAACAGTCAACAACCTCAAGCATTAGGCTCATCCTGAACCTGTTCCGGGACCCACTTCGCTCTCGGCCGTCCTACGTCTCTCTTCCCCACCGTACTCAGTACTCTACGTGTAACAGTCATCAACCTCAAGCATTAGGCTCTGTCCTGAACCTGTTCCGGGACCCACTTCGCTCTCGGCCGTCCTACGTCTCTCTTCCCCGCCGTACTCAGTACTCTACGTGTAACAGTCATCAACCTCAAGCATTAGGCTCTGTCCTGAACCTGTTCCGGGACCCACTTTGCTCTCGGCCGTCCTACGTCTCTCTACCCCGCCGTACTCAGTACTCTACGTGTAACAGTCAACAACCTCAAGCATTAGGCTCATCCTGAACCTGTTCCGGGACCCACTTCACTCTCGGCCGTCCTACGTCTCTCTTCCCCACCGTACTCAGTACTCTACGTGTAACAGTCATCAACCTCAAGCATTAGGCTCTGTCCTGAACCTGTTCCGGGACCCACTTCGCTCTCGGCCGTCCTACGTCTCTCTTCCCCGCCGTACTCAGTACTCTACGTGTAACAGTCATCAACCTCAAGCATTAGGCTCATCCTGAACCTGTTCCGGGACCCACTTCGCTCTCGGCCGTCCTACGTCTCTCTTCCCCACCGTACTCAGTACTCTACGTGTAACAGTCAACAACCTCAAGCATTAGGCTCATCCTGAACCTGTTCCGGGACCCACTTCGCTCTCGGCCGTCCTACGTCTCTCTTCCCCGCCGTACTCAGTACTCTACGTGTAACAGTCATCAACCTCAAGCATTAGGCTCTGTCCTGAACCTGTTCCGCGACCCACTTCGCTCTCGGCCGTCCTACGTCTCTCTTCCCCACCGTACTCAGTACTCTACGTGTAACAGTCATCAACCTCAAGCATTAGGCTCTGTCCTGAACCTCTTCCGGGACCCACTTCGCTCTCGGCCGTCCTACGTCTCTCTTCCCCACCGTACTCAGTACTCTACGTGTAACAGTCAACAACCTCAAGCATTAGGCTCATCCTGAACCTGTTCCGGGACCCACTTCGCTCTCGGCCGTCCTACGTCTCTCTTCACCACCGTACTCAGTACTCTACGTGTAACAGTCATCAAACTCAAGCATTAGGCTCATCCTGAACCTGATCCGGGACCCACTTCGCTCTCGGCCGTCCTACGTCTCTCTTCCCCACTGTACTCAGTACTCTATGTGTAACAGTCACCAACCTCAAGCATTAGGCTCATCCTGAACCTGTTCCGGAACCCACTTCGCTCTCGGCCGTCCTACGTGTCTCTACCCCGCCGTACTCAGTACTCTACGTGCAACAGTCATCAACCTCAAGCATTAGGCTCATCCTGAACCTGTTCCGGGACCCACTTCGCTCTCGGCCGTCCTACGTCTCTCTTCCCCACCGTACTCAGTACTCTACGTGTAACAGTCATCAACCTAGAGCATTAGGCTCATCCTGAACCGGTTCCGGGACCCACTTCGCTCTCGGCCGTCATACGTCTCTCTTCCCACCGTACTCAGTACTCTACGTGTAACAGTCATCAACCTCAAGCATTAGACTCATCCTGAACCTGTTCCGGGACCCACTTCGCTCTCGGCCGTCCTACGTCTCTCTACCCCGCCGTACTCAGTACTCTACGTGTAACAGTCAACAACCTCAAGCATTAGGCTCTATCCTGAACCTGTTCCGGGACCCACTTCGCTCTCGGCCGTCCTACGTCTCTCTACCCCGCCGTACTCAGTACTCTACGTGTAACAGTCATCAACCTCAAGCATTAGACTCATCCTGAACCTGTTCCGGGACCCACTTCACTCTCGGCCGTCCTACGTCTCTCTTCCCCACCGTACTCAGTACTCTACGTGTAACAGTCATCAACCTCAAGCATTAGGCTCTGTCCTGAACCTGTTCCGGGACCCACTTCGCTCTCGGCCGTCCTACGTCTCTCTACCCCACCGTACTCAGTACTCTACGTGTAACAGTCATCAACCTCAAGCATTAGGCTCTGTCCTGAACCTGTTCCGGGACCCACTTAGCTCTCGGCCGTCCTACGTCTCTCTTCACCACCGTACTCAGTACTCTACGTGTAACAGTCATCAACCTCAAGCATTAGGCTCATCCTGAACCTGTTCCGGGACCCACTTCGCTCTCGGCCGTCCTACGTCTCTCTTTCCCACGGTACTCAGTACTCTACGTGTAACAGTCATCAACCTCAAGCATTAGGCTCTATCCTGAACCGGTTCCGGGACCCACTTCGCTCTCGGCCGTCCTACGTCTCTCTTCACCACCGTACTCAGTACTCTACGTGTAACAGTCATCAACCTCAAGCATTAGGCTCTGTCCTGAACCTGTTCCGGGACCCACTTCGCTCTCGGCCGTCCTACGTCTCTCTTCACCACCGTACTCAGTACTCTACGTGTAACAGTCATCAACCTCAAGCATTAGGCTCTATCCTGAACCTGTTCCGGGACCCACTTCGCTCTCGGCCGTCCTACGCCTCTCTTCACCACCGTACTCAGTACACTACGTGTAACAGTCATCAACCTCAAGCATTAGGCTCTATCCTGAACCTGTTCCGGGACCCACTTCGCTCTCGGCCGTCCTACGTCTCTCTACCCCGCCGTACTCAGTACTCTACGTGTAACAGTCAACAACCTCAAGCATTAGGCTCATCCTGAACCTGTTCCGGGACCCACTTCGCTCTCGGCCGTCCTACGTCTCTCTTTCCCACCGTACTCAGTACTCTACGTGTAACAGTCATCAACCTCAAGCATTAGGCTCTGTCCTGAACCTGTTCCGGGACCCACTTCGCTCTCGGCCGTCCTACGTCTCTCTTCACCACCGTACTCAGTACTCTACGTGTAACAGTCATCAACCTCAAGCATTAGGCTCTATCCTGAATCTGTTCCGGGACCCACTTCGCTCTCGGCCGTCCTACGTCTCTCTACCCCGCCGTACTCAGTACTCTACGTGTAACAGTCAACAACCTCAAGTATTAGGCTCTGTCCTGAACCTGTTCCAGGACCCACTTCGCTCTCGGCCGTCCTACGTCTCTCTTCCCCACCGTACTCAGTCCTCTACGTGTAACAGTCATCAACCTCAAGCATTAGGCTCTGTCCTGAACCTGTTCCGGGACCCACTTCGCTCTCGGCCGTCCTACGTCTCTCTTCCCCACTGTACTCAGTACTCTACGTGTAACAGTCAACAACCTCAAGCATTAGGCTCTGTCCTGAACCTGTTCCGGGACCCACTTCGCTCTCGGCCGTCATACGTCTCTCTTCCCCACCGTACTCAGTACTCTACGTGTAACAGTCATCAACCTCAAGCATTAGGCTCATCCTGAACCTGTTCCGGGACCCACTTCGCTCTCGGCCGTCCTACGTCTCTCTACCCCACCGTACTCAGTACTCTACGTGTAACAGTCATCAACCTCAAGCATTAGGCTCATCCTGAACCTGTTCCGGAACCCACTTCGCTCTCGGCCGTCCTACGTCTCTCTTCCCCACTGTACTCAGTACTCTATGTGTAACAGTCACCAACCTCAAGCATTAGGCTCATCCTGAACCTGTTCCGGGACCCACTTCGCTCTCGGCCGTCATACGTCTCTCTTCCCCACCGTACTCAGTACTCTACGTGTAACAGTCATCAACCTCAAGCATTAGGCTCATCCTGAACCTGTTCCGGGACCCACTTCGCTCTCGGCCGTCCTACGTCTCTCTACCCCACCGTACTCAGTACTCTACGTGTAACAGTCATCAACCTCAAGCATTAGGCTCATCCTGAACCTGTTCCGGAACCCACTTCGCTCTCGGCCGTCCTATTTGTCTCTACCCCGCCGTACTCAGTACTCTACGCGCAACAGTCATCAACCTCAAGCATTAGGCTCTGTCCTGAACCTGTTCCGGGACCCACTTCGCTCTCGGCCGTCCTACGTCTCTCTTCCCCACCGTACTCAGTACTCTACGTGTAACAGTCATCAACCTCAAGCATTAGGCTCATCCTGAACCTGTTCCGGGACCCACTTCGCTCTCGGCCGTCCTACGTCTCTCTACCCCACCATACTCAGTACTCTACGTGTAACAGTCATCAACCTCAAGCATTAGGCTCATCCTGAACCTGTTCCGGGACCCACTTCGCTCTCGGCCGTCCTACGTCTCTCTACCCCACCGTACTCAGTACTCTACGTGTAACAGTCATCAACCTCAAGCATTAGGCTCATCCTGAACCTGTTCCGGAACCCACTTCGCTCTCGGCCGTCCTACGTGTCTCTACCCCGCCGTACTCAGTACTCTACGTGCAACAGTCATCAACCTCAAGCATTAGGCTCTGTCCTGAACCTGTTCCGGGACCCACTTCGCTCTCGGCCGTCCTACGTCTCTCTTCCCCACCGTACTCAGTACTCTACGTGTAACAGTCATCAAACTCAAGCATTAGGCTCATCCTGAACTTGTTCCGGGACCCACTTCGCTCTCGGCCGTCATACGTCTCTCTTCCCCACCGTACTCAGTACACTACGTGTAACAGTCATCAACCTCAAGCATTAGACTCATCCTGAACCTGTTCCGGGACCCACTTCACTCTCGGCCGTCCTACGTCTCTCTTCCCCACCGTACTCAGTACTCTACGTGTAACAGTCATCAACCTCAAGCATTAGGCTCTGTCATGAACCTGTTCCGGGACCCACTTCGCTCTCGGCCGTCCTACGTCTCTTTACCCCACCGTACTCAGTACTCTACGTGTAACAGTCATCAACCTCAAGCATTAGGCTCATCCTGAACCTGTTCCGGGACCCACTTCGCTCTTGGCCGTCCTACGTCTCTCTTCACCACCGTACTCAGTACTCTACGTGTAACAGTCATCAACCTCAAGCATTAGGCTCTGTCCTGAACCTGTTCCGGGACCCACTTCGCTCTCGGCCGTCCTACGTCTCTCTTCCCCACCGTACTCAGTACTCTACGTGTAACAGTCATCAACATCAAGCATTAGGCTCTGTCCTGAACCTGTTCCGGGACCCACTTCGCTCTCGGCCGTCCTACGTCTCTCTTCCCCACCGTACTCAGTACTCTACGTGTAACAGTCATCAACCTCAAGCATTAGGCTCTGTCCTGAACCTGTTCCGGGACCCACTTCGCTCTCGGCCGTCCTACGTCTCTCTACCCCACCGTACTCAGTACTCTACGTGTAACAGTCATCAACCTCAAGCATTAGGCTCATCCTGAACCTGTTCCGGGACCCACTTCGCTCTCGGCCGTCCTACGTCTCTCTTCCCCACCATACTCAGTACTCTACCTGTAACAGTCATCAACCTCAAGCATTAGGCTCATCCTGAACCGTTTCCGGACCCACTTCGCTCTCGGCCGTCCTACGTCTCTCTTCACCACCGTACTCAGTACTCTACGTGTAACAGTCATCAACCTCAAGCATTAGGCTCTGTCCTGAACCTGTTCCGGGACCCACTTTGCTCTCGGCCGTCCTACGTCTCTCTACCCCGCCGTAATCAGTACTCTACGTGTAACAGTCATCAACCTCAAGCATTAGGCTCTGTCCTGAACCTGTTCCGTGACCCACTTCGCTCTCTGCCGTCCTACGTCTCTCTTCCCCACCGTACTCAGTACTCTACGTGTAACAGTCATCAACCTCAAGCATTAGGCTCTGTCCTGAACCTGTTCCGGGACCCACTTCGCTCTCGGCCGTCCTACGTCTCTCTTCCCCGCCGTACTCAGTACTGTACGTGTAACAGTCATCAACCTCAAGCATTAGGCTCATCCTGAACCTGTTCCGGGACCCACTTCGCTCTCGGCCGTCCTACGTCTCTCTTCCCCGCCGTACTCAGTACTGTACGTGTAACAGTCATCAACCTCAAGCATTAGGCTCATCCTGAACCTGTTCCGGAACCCACTTCGCTCTCGGCCGTCCTACGTGTCTCTACCCCGCCGTACTCAGTACTCTACGTGCAACAGTCACCAACCTCAAGCATTAGGCTCATCCTGAACCTGTTCCGGGACCCACTTCGCTCTCGGCCGTCATACGTCTCTCTTCCCCACCGTACTCAGTACTCTACGTGTAACAGTCATCAACCTCAAGCATTAGGCTCATCCTGAACCTGTTCCGGGACCCACTTCGCTCTCGGCCGTCCTACGTCTCTCTACCCCACCGTACTCAGTACTCTACGTGTAACAGTCATCAACCTCAAGCATTAGGCTCATCCTGAACCTGTTCCGGAACCCACTTCGCTCTCGGCCGTCCTATTTGTCTCTACCCCGCCGTACTCAGTACTCTACGTGCAACAGTCATCAACCTCAAGCATTAGGCTCTGTCCTGAACCTGTTCCGGGACCCACTTCGCTCTCGGCCGTCCTACGTCTCTCTTCCCCACCGTACTCAGTACTCTACGTGTAACAGTCATCAACCTCAAGCATTAGGCTCATCCTGAACCTGTTCCGGGACCCACTTCGCTCTCGGCCGTCCTACGTCTCTCTACCCCACCATACTCAGTACTCTACGTGTAACAGTCATCAACCTCAAGCATTAGGCTCATCCTGAACCTGTTCCGGGACCCACTTCGCTCTCGGCCGTCCTACGTCTCTCTACCCCACCGTACTCAGTACTCTACGTGTAACAGTCATCAACCTCAAGCATTAGGCTCATCCTGAACCTGTTCCGGAACCCACTTCGCTCTCGGCCGTCCTACGTGTCTCTACCCCGCCGTACTCATTACTCTACGTGCAACAGTCATCAACCTCAAGCATTAGGCTCTGTCCTGAACCTGTTCCGGGACCCACTTCGCTCTCGGCCGTCCTACGTCTCTCTTCCCCACCGTACTCAGTACTCTACGTGTAACAGTCATCAAACTCAAGCATTAGGCTCATCCTGAACTTGTTCCGGGACCCACTTCGCTCTCGGCCGTCATACGTCTCTCTTCCCCACCGTACTCAGTACACTACGTGTAACAGTCATCAACCTCAAGCATTAGACTCATCCTGAACCTGTTCCGGGACCCACTTCACTCTCGGCCGTCCTACGTCTCTCTTCCCCACCGTACTCAGTACTCTACGTGTAACAGTCATCAACCTCAAGCATTAGGCTCTGTCATGAACCTGTTCCGGGACCCACTTCGCTCTCGGCCGTCCTACGTCTCTCTACCCCACCGTACTCAGTACTCTACGTGTAACAGTCATCAACCTCAAGCATTAGGCTCATCCTGAACCTGTTCCGGGACCCACTTCGCTCTCGGCCGTCCTACGTCTCTCTTCACCACCGTACTCAGTACTCTACGTGTAACAGTCATCAACCTCAAGCATTAGGCTCTGTCCTGAACCTGTTCCGGGACCCACTTTGCTCTCGGCCGTCCTACGTCTCTCTACCCCGCCGTAATCAGTACTCTACGTGTAACAGTCATCAACCTCAAGCATTAGGCTCTGTCCTGAACCTGTTCCGTGACCCACTTCGCTCTCTGCCGTCCTACGTCTCTCTTCCCCACCGTACTCAGTACTCTACGTGTAACAGTCATCAACCTCAAGCATTAGGCTCTGTCCTGAACCTGTTCCGGGACCCACTTCGCTCTCGGCCGTCCTACGTCTCTCTTCCCCACCGTACTCAGTACTCTACGTGTAACAGTCATCAACATCAAGCATTAGGCTCTGTCCTGAACCTGTTCCGGGACCCACTTCGCTCTCGGCCGTCCTACGTCTCTCTTCCCCACCGTACTCAGTACTCTACGTGTAACAGTCATCAACCTCAAGCATTAGGCTCTGTCCTGAACCTGTTCCGGGACCCACTTCGCTCTCGGCCGTCCTACGTCTCTCTACCCCACCGTACTCAGTACTCTACGTGTAACAGTCATCAACCTCAAGCATTAGGCTCATCCTGAACCTGTTCCGGGACCCACTTCGCTCTCGGCCGTCCTACGTCTCTCTTCCCCACCATACTCAGTACTCTACCTGTAACAGTCATCAACCTCAAGCATTAGGCTCATCCTGAACCGTTTCCGGACCCACTTCGCTCTCGGCCGTCCTACGTCTCTCTTCACCACCGTACTCAGTACTCTACGTGTAACAGTCATCAACCTCAAGCATTAGGCTCTGTCCTGAACCTGTTCCGGGACCCACTTTGCTCTCGGCCGTCCTACGTCTCTCTACCCCGCCGTAATCAGTACTCTACGTGTAACAGTCATCAACATCAAGCATTAGGCTCTGTCCTGAACCTGTTCCGGAACCCACTTCGCTCTCGGCCGTCCTACGTGTCTCTACCCCGCCGTACTCAGTACTCTACGTGCAACAGTCACCAACCTCAAGCATTAGGCTCATCCTGAACCTGTTCCGGGACCCACTTCGCTCTCGGCCGTCATACGTCTCTCTTCCCCACCGTACTCAGTACTCTACGTGTAACAGTCATCAACCTCAAGCATTAGGCTCATCCTGAACCTGTTCCGGGACCCACTTCGCTCTCGGCCGTCCTACGTCTCTCTACCCCACCGTACTCAGTACTCTACGTGTAACAGTCATCAACCTCAAGCATTAGGCTCATCCTGAACCTGTTCCGGAACCCACTTCGCTCTCGGCCGTCCTATTTGTCTCTACCCCGCCGTACTCAGTACTCTACGTGCAACAGTCATCAACCTCAAGCATTAGGCTCTGTCCTGAACCTGTTCCGGGACCCACTTCGCTCTCGGCCGTCCTACGTCTCTCTTCCCCACCGTACTCAGTACTCTACGTGTAACAGTCATCAACCTCAAGCATTAGGCTCATCCTGAACCTGTTCCGGGACCCACTTCGCTCTCGGCCGTCCTACGTCTCTCTACCCCACCATACTCAGTACTCTACGTGTAACAGTCATCAACCTCAAGCATTAGGCTCATCCTGAACCTGTTCCGGGACCCACTTCGCTCTCGGCCGTCCTACGTCTCTCTACCCCACCGTACTCAGTACTCTACGTGTAACAGTCATCAACCTCAAGCATTAGGCTCATCCTGAACCTGTTCCGGAACCCACTTCGCTCTCGGCCGTCCTACGTGTCTCTACCCCGCCGTACTCATTACTCTACGTGCAACAGTCATCAACCTCAAGCATTAGGCTCTGTCCTGAACCTGTTCCGGGACCCACTTCGCTCTCGGCCGTCCTACGTCTCTCTTCCCCACCGTACTCAGTACTCTACGTGTAACAGTCATCAAACTCAAGCATTAGGCTCATCCTGAACTTGTTCCGGGACCCACTTCGCTCTCGGCCGTCATACGTCTCTCTTCCCCACCGTACTCAGTACACTACGTGTAACAGTCATCAACCTCAAGCATTAGACTCATCCTGAACCTGTTCCGGGACCCACTTCACTCTCGGCCGTCCTACGTCTCTCTTCCCCACCGTACTCAGTACTCTACGTGTAACAGTCATCAACCTCAAGCATTAGGCTCTGTCATGAACCTGTTCCGGGACCCACTTCGCTCTCGGCCGTCCTACGTCTCTCTACCCCACCGTACTCAGTACTCTACGTGTAACAGTCATCAACCTCAAGCATTAGGCTCATCCTGAACCTGTTCCGGGACCCACTTCGCTCTCGGCCGTCCTACGTCTCTCTTCACCACCGTACTCAGTACTCTACGTGTAACAGTCATCAACCTCAAGCATTAGGCTCTGTCCTGAACCTGTTCCGGGACCCACTTTGCTCTCGGCCGTCCTACGTCTCTCTACCCCGCCGTAATCAGTACTCTACGTGTAACAGTCATCAACCTCAAGCATTAGGCTCTGTCCTGAACCTGTTCCGTGACCCACTTCGCTCTCTGCCGTCCTACGTCTCTCTTCCCCACCGTACTCAGTACTCTACGTGTAACAGTCATCAACCTCAAGCATTAGGCTCTGTCCTGAACCTGTTCCGGGACCCACTTCGCTCTCGGCCGTCCTACGTCTCTCTTCCCCACCGTACTCAGTACTCTACGTGTAACAGTCATCAACATCAAGCATTAGGCTCTGTCCTGAACCTGTTCCGGGACCCACTTCGCTCTCGGCCGTCCTACGTCTCTCTTCCCCACCGTACTCAGTACTCTACGTGTAACAGTCATCAACCTCAAGCATTAGGCTCTGTCCTGAACCTGTTCCGGGACCCACTTCGCTCTCGGCCGTCCTACGTCTCTCTACCCCACCGTACTCAGTACTCTACGTGTAACAGTCATCAACCTCAAGCATTAGGCTCATCCTGAACCTGTTCCGGGACCCACTTCGCTCTCGGCCGTCCTACGTCTCTCTTCCCCACCATACTCAGTACTCTACCTGTAACAGTCATCAACCTCAAGCATTAGGCTCATCCTGAACCGTTTCCGGACCCACTTCGCTCTCGGCCGTCCTACGTCTCTCTTCACCACCGTACTCAGTACTCTACGTGTAACAGTCATCAACCTCAAGCATTAGGCTCTGTCCTGAACCTGTTCCGGGACCCACTTTGCTCTCGGCCGTCCTACGTCTCTCTACCCCGCCGTAATCAGTACTCTACGTGTAACAGTCATCAACCTCAAGCATTAGGCTCTGTCCTGAACCTGTTCCGTGACCCACTTCGCTCTCTGCCGTCCTACGTCTCTCTTCCCCACCGTACTCAGTACTCTACGTGTAACAGTCATCAACCTCAAGCATTAGGCTCTGTCCTGAACCTGTTCCGGGACCCACTTCGCTCTCGGCCGTCCTACGTCTCTCTTCCCCGCCGTACTCAGTACTGTACGTGTAACAGTCATCAACCTCAAGCATTAGGCTCATCCTGAACCTGTTCCGGGACCCACTTCGCTCTCGGCCGTCCTACGTCTCTCTTCCCCACCGTACTCAGTACTCTACGTGTAACAGTCATCAACCTCAAGCATTAGGCTCTGTCCTGAACCTGTTCCGGGACCCACTTCGCCCTCAGCCGTCCTATGTCACTCTTCCCCGCCGTACTCAGTACTCTACGTGCAACACTCATCAACCTCAAGCATTAGGCTCTGTCCTGAACCTGTTCCGGGACCCACTTCGCTCTCGGCCGTCCTACGTCTCTCTTCCCCACCGTACTCAGTACTCTACGTGTAACAGTCATCAACCTCAAGCATTAGGCTCATCCTGAACCTGCTCCGGGACCCACTTCGCTCTCCTCCCCACCGGTCTATATCCTGTCACCCGCCATTCTTCCAAAATGTTTACACCACCTTCTTTTTTTGTTCCTTAGCTGTTCCAGTAATGGGTCGACTCCCAGTTCCGTCCTTATATCCACATTCTTCTTTGTATCGAAAATGATACAGCCTAGAGTACTCCTGATAAACTTCATCTCCGCTGCCTGAATCTTCGGGCTGCAAAAGTAGAAGTACCGGGCGAAAGTCCGCACACGTAGATAGGACTACGCCGTAAGATAAAAGAAAAAGGATTATCACTTCGCGTAGAAGGGGGATGAGGGTTACTTTGCAGTTTTCTGACGAGGTTTGGATCCTACAGACTGAACATTACGTTAGAAATTCTTTTTCTTGTTATTTGAATTAGCAGTCTCTGTAACTTCAACTTTGTCGTGTTTACTAGTTGAACTGCTACCTGTCATGTTCCGGACGAAGCCTTTCAGTGTCTCCACCGTTATCAAGTTCAGTCGTGGTTAAGGACTTGATAGTGGTGGAAGACACTGAAAGGCCTCGTTCGGAACATGACAGGTAGCAGTTCAACAAGTAAACACGACAAAGTTGGAATTACGTCAGAAATATTCACAACGCTCATGTAACACAAATCATTAAAATAATACTAATAAAAAATTAAATACAAGAAAGAAAGTTAAGTAGTCTGCTTTCAAAAAAAAAAAAGCAGTGTAAATAAAAAATGTAGCGGAACAGATGAAAAATCTCCACACGTTCTTCTAACAGACACGACACGGTAGGATTAAACAGGTAGTATGACCTGTATTGTGAACCACCCATCTTGTAACCCCCCCCAAAAAAAACCTGCCAACTAACTCTTTTTATTATCCCTTAATCAGACTTATTAAACGTCACTGGTAGCTTTGAAGAGATTTCATTTAAGGTGGTGCACGAGAATTGTATTGGTCAGTTTATTAAGCAAAGTTTCTTACTCTGATGTCTGATTTTGGAATGTTTGAAAACATTATTATTTGGTGTAATATGCGGTGCGGGGTTCCCTTTGGAAGAGGGGTACACAGCATCTGTCATTTACGGATATGGTGTATTTGAACAGTAAGTGGCCTATTTAATGGTAAGTGTATTGTTACGACGGTCTAGTGATTGTTGTATGGAAGCAAAATACAAGACACTAATTAAGTCACTAATCACTAGCTTTAATTAACACAATTAAACAATTTGTAATCAACAAGATAGTCTCTTACAACAAATCAAATTAAAATTGTTCACACGCAATAAAAATGTCAACTAATACAAAACACAGTTGTATTACACTTGTCCCGCACAATTGTAAAAACACATAACACTTCGCCACAATACTTCGAACCGCACTAGAATAAATCGCCACTAAAACTGAACTAAGCCTCGATGAAGTCTTTTATATATATCCCGCTGAGATTTCAGAATATTCCATAATAGGCGTCTACTAGAAAACACTAGAACGTAATTGATTGCGGCCTTGAACACAGCGCGCGCGGACCCGGTATGGTCTGGAAAAGTCTCGTTGCGGACGCGTGACAAGTGTCACGTAATTGTCCTTCATCTCAAAGTAGCAGCAATACGTACGCACGCACACATTACAGCTGGAATAGCCGAGAAACACGTAGCATGTCCTGTGATGTCGTCACAGTATCAAAGTGGTCGTCTGAATCTTTCTTATTGGATATGACTTTAACCAAATTTGTTATATAAACGGAGCGTGACATGTGGTTATTGGTTTTAATAGAACTTTGTGTAGTCGTTTTGTTGTTATGTTTGTTCGTGCGTGGCTGTATTTAGCCTGAAAACGATATCCAGTTTGCAGAATCGAAACGTGAATTTAAATTACTACAACGTCACGAGTTGAAGGTTATATTTAGTAAGTGATACCATCAATAATTAACTCTGAGTAAAGTTCTGATATAACAGTACCGTACATGCAGTCTGTAGTTCACTGCTTTTCTTCACAGCTGTTTAGGCGCACTTCTTGTTATCGGGCCAACGTCTTTTGCTTAATGACAGGAGTAAGTGAAAAAAAAACATTGGAAAATATACCCTACTTATTTATGATAAGAAAATGCATACAGAGTGATTGGCGATAAAGACTGACAGAAAGGAGTAACAGACAGCCCCACTAGACAACAGTATGTAAATGATAACAGAAGAAAATGTGTGCGTGTGTGTGTGTGCGCGCGCGCGCGCTGGAGGGGACCAGTGTGTGTGTATGTGATTGCTAGCGAACACCCAGTCGTGGCTTCTTCCCAAAGGTCACAACGCATATTGTTATTATAATAAGATATTAAGTGGGCAACAGCAGTTGGCCCTAGCGAAGAGACGGATGAATATCGTCGTCGTATGTTTCAATTATGGAACAAAGTACACAGCCAATGAAAGAATGAGATAGTCCCAACAGATAGCCTATGCTAATCATACAGTCAGTAACATAAAGGAATACGCAGAGTCGTCAACTGGTAACGATTCTCGTCAACCAGACATAGTAAAATTATACCGTCACGATTTCTGTTCGTCACTCTTCATACTGCTGTCGTTTCGTTGAGACAAATGCAATACACGTCAAGTTACTGGTTCCTACTATATAGGCTTATATTAAGTAACGGTAAAAAAGGTGTTGCTTTATTATTTCGCTGAATTTGAACAGGGCCGGCCCCAGCGCTTCTGTCTCCCTGTGCAGTATTTATGAGTGCCGCCCCTCCCTATTTTAACTTTTAACACATTCACGCACACTAGACCTACTCTAAAGATACGGCGATTGCCTTCAAATCACGACTAGGAATGTTTGCATTGTTATGTTTATCAAATAACTAGAATTTTTCACGTATATGATGCGGCGAACGGCTGCAATAAAAATTGTAGAGACAATACAAGGAATCGTGAGACAATAAAAATGTATGCCTATGTGATGACTTAAAATTAAAATACTACCTAAAATTCATTATGATTAAAATATAACAAAAGTAATGCATCATATACCTTAGTTAAAAAAAATACTCGTCTAGCTTTTGCACTCGTCTATACTCCTTTATGACTTCGTTGTATACAAGTGATTCTGCTAACTGATGTTCTGTAGCCAGACCACTCAGGCGAGTCTCGGACACACTCGATCTGAGATAACTTTTAATAAGTTAAAGCTTCGAAACAGTCAGGTTTACGTTCTCTCGTTCATGAGTTTTCGACTCTTCGTTAAACTCCGCTGACTTTATACATAAACTAACTCTTACTGAACTTACATACTTTGATGAAATTAAGTGAATAATTTTATTTTTTCCCTCAATTTCTAAACTTAACATCCCGGAATCTGCCGCCCTGGGCGGTGGCACGGTTCGCCCCTGCCTGGAGCCGGGCCTGAATTTGAAGCTTAGTAAACTCAAAGATTAGGGGAGTATATATAATTAATACAAACATTTTTTGCTACAGTCTGTATTTTCTTGATGCATATTGTAACGTAACAGAACGTTCCATACTCTTAAAACAATATACAAACACAGACAGACTGACTAAAACGTGGACAATACCCAATACCCCTTAGATTGAGATAGTGAATCACTGTCAAAAATAACCATAATGTGTAACAGAATGGGGGAACTAAATAAATGTAAAAAAATCCAACATAAAAACCCGTAAAAATAAATAAACAAAACTTAAACAAATAGAAATAAGTACAATACAGTAGTATAGAATAGAAAAAAATAATGTACCTTAGACTATAAGAAGGAAACCATAAAAAATGTATCAGTGAAAAGTGAGTTAATGAGTGAAAAATAGTGATAATCATTAATCATGCGGATAAAACTGTGAAGGTTGATGATTAAGTCAGTGGTCTTAAGTGTAAACAAATAACACAAAAAGAACCAAGTAAGAAAATAAACAAATATAGGTATGAAAACACTAAATAGTGACAACCAAAACTAAATGTTAATGTTAGGGAAGTAATTATAAGTTGTGATATTAGTTGTTAAAGGCTCTGTGCCTTTTAAGCCCTGTTATTTATGTTAAAAGAAAAGGCTTTAACATTGTTTAATTGTGTTGATTTCATGTACATGTTAGTATTCTGTGTTATTAATGAATCTATTATAAAGAACTAGCAATGTATGGAGTCTATAGGCCAACTGGAAGGTGTAGTTTAGAACATAGTACCAAATAATACCTAAAATAGGCCTAGAAAAACAAGGTGTTATTAATCAACTAACAGAACTGGATAGACAGGGAAAAGAGTTAATAATTTTGTATGTTAAACAGTTTTTTATGTTTGTTAAAAATTAATTTAACTATTGAAGATTTATTAGAATATCAATCATGGAAACATGACATTAAGTAAATTGTTTATAAAGTTTGTTAAGGAAGTACAAGAATAAGGGTATAATAAGCATTTTAATACAATGTAATAAAATAACAGAGAAAATTTGTAGTTAAAAGTAAGGTCTTAAACCAACAGGACAAATAATTTGTAAAAGAATAAAACCAGGTACTAAAGAAACGATATGACCTAGGAAAATGTTAAACATTAAAATTATTGTCAACCAAAAGGTCAAACCACTGTAAATTAGTAATGATAAGCTGGAATTGTTAAATAGATTTTATGTTTATAGTAATCACAATGTATTAAATAGTTAAAGGAATTAGAACATGATTTTGTGAAGGCCAAATGACTAAAATGGCCTATAAAACATGATTTTGTAAATCACCAAAATTATCTATTAGTTCACACACACAGGTCATGTTGGGTATCAAACTGTTTGTGCATAATTAAGTAATAGTCAGGGAGTAATTAGTAGTGGAAATTGATAAAAAAACCAAATAATTTAAATAATGATGGTCATGTGACCTCTGAACTCAACTCTATTGACCAATGAGAAATTAGTAAAATTTGGTCAATACCGTTGAAGGAGTAAGAAATTCAATTATTCTATTGTTAGGCAGCAAAACGTACAGGTCAGCTCTATGAAGCCGAGAGCCAAAGTTTAACAAAGTATCAATTCTTAGTGGGGAAAAAATAAGAAAATTATATATAAAACAAGACAAAATTCAAAAATGAAGATAATGTAAATCTAATAAGTATAAAGCTAGAAAAGAATAAGTAAAAAGTAAAACTTAAAGATAAAAAAAGTGAAAAGAAGTATTCCTACTAGATATGGTGAGACCTTAACCTTATATTAAAAGCACTGTTTACTACTATACAACACCAAGAATAACTTCACCAACACTTCTTAACAACACAATAGTGAAAGAAAGCAGAGAATTAACTATAATTACAGTGAACACTACTAATAAAATCATTTATTTTAAAAGAAACAGTGACATAAAACATTCGCAGTATTTGAGGTGGAACACAAGCGCCCATCTTTGAATTTATCGTCATCAATCCAAACTCGAAGCGGCCATGTTTGTTGACTTTGGTCATTTGATTAAATAATTATTGTTCCATATTCAAACAAAAATAACTTTATGAGCAATAGTAAGTAAGATTTTTAAATATTTGTAAGTATTGTATTTCCTAAAAGCATTTCTGACCTTTCATAGCAGTTAAAAATAATCCTATAATTAATATTATAAAATAGAAAAACTTAATTTTGTTACAATCGACCCGAGGTAAAGAGTCGATCCGGGAAACAAACATCTTCGACCCGAGAGTCGTAATCCTAATTTGAAAAGAAATAAAAACTAATAAATATAATTAATTGATTTTAAAAGGCGTTTTATTTATTAAATAAAATTAGAATAGAAGATTTTTAAGTAGGAAAGGAAGAGTGAACACACCTTGGCAATTGGAACGCCATCGAAAGGAGTGAATTAGTAGATAACCTATAAGCAACGAGTCGATTTCACAATCGAACCGAACTGACGCAAAACGTTTCTTTAAATAAAACTTTACCAAAACTGATGAAAATCAAGTTTACATTAATTAATATTTCGTAACCGTTTAATATCGAATTAAATAATTCGAATAACGAAATAAATTAAATTAAAATAAAACAAATACAATCAAAAACTAAATAAATAAAATCTAAGAAAAAAATAATAATTTTATTTATTTTTTTTATAAATTAACATAGCACAAAATAATTAGAAACAGCAGAAAGAGTACGATCTAACATTTGTGGTATTACATATGGCAGTCCAACGCGGGGCTTTATAAGTAAGAGTAAACCAGAAGGGTTTCAGCACAAATTAACCCAAGACTAATAAAATAAATCATTTACAATACTTCAAAAAGAGGAGTCACTGAAGAAAAATTACGATAATAACATTAGTGATGTTACATATGGCACTCCAACGCTGGCCTTTACTAGTAAAAGAACTGTGCCGATGTAATTTAAGCATTAAATTATTCGGTGTGCGTCGCGGCCACAGTGCCGTCTGTATAGCGGGTTCAAGGGTTGCGTGAGCGGCCAGCGCCACTGCTTGACTATATCGCTTAACCTTGACCGTGACGTGGTGATAATTGTGTGTGTGTGTGTGTGTGTGTGTGTGTGTGCGCGTGCGCGTAATCAAGTCTGCCGTTCCGATCAGCTGATTTGTGCAATTCCCTGTTCGCGTGGGTCGGCAGGCATCGACATTCGGTCTCATTTCTGGTTCTGCATTCGAGGGAAACACTGGTCTGGCGGCGTCACCTATTGTTTTATCATCTTTGAAATGAGTTGCTGAGTTACTAGAGAGCTTCAGGTGAGGAAAAGTGTAGTATTAATTTAGATTAATTCAGGGACTATGCGGGTTTTATATTATACGTATGTATTTTTTGTGTGTGTGTGATCTTTTTGGTGTGTTGCGTCTTGGACAGTTGAGAGCATGTTGCCGACTGGCCTTTTCCTGTATAAAAAATTAATCGAAGATGTTGTTGCAATCAAATTCAAATGTAGAAATAATAATTAACTAAGAAAGAAAGTTAAAAGTAAACGTAAATTGAATCCTAGAAAAGATTATTTTGAGAATTGTGAGGAGTAATATTTCTATTCACATTTAGTTCACGGAATAGAATGGTGACGGTGTGTGTCTGTGATCGGTGTTACCGGGGCGAGAAAGATTTGTGTAAGGGTACTTTCCTGACGGCAGTCTAGAGATAAAAATTTTTCCAGGGTTCCCGGATATCCGGGAGGTGAAAGGGGAGACGAGGATGGAGACAGACCATCAGTCTTCATCGGCCGAAGATCTAAGCAACACCCCAACGCCGTCAGACCTCTAGAGATCCCCATACTGCCAGCCTGAACCACTGCCCGGAGGAGGAAATGAATTCCTGGAATTTCGGACTCACCAGTTGCGTCACCATGTTCTATATCATCGTGCATCCTGAGTAAAGTAATCCTCCATACACAGGTGGGACTATTCCTTATATTTCAATATACGAACACAGCAACTTATGGGATTTAAAGCATGAACTTAAAGACATTTTCATAAACAGTAACTTCACATATTGTTCTATGAGCAACGGTCTGTTGTAACATGTCCTGTGGACATACAGTGAATTGTGTAATTAACTGAGTTAAAGAATCTGCCTGTTTAAATATGTCCATTACTGTGCTGTATTTTATAGGACGCCACTTGCCTTCTAGCTGTGAGTAAACTTGGTCAGTTTTATTAACTTTCTTGTGAAGATCATATCTCATGAACAAGCTTATACTGAATGCATTGATAAATAACTATGGGGGTAGTTCTTTCTGAACGTTCTTGTGTGAACAGGTTCTTTATCATGGGCGGTTACAGCATTGTGCCAGAACAAGTATCAAGTATTAGTACTCAATTTTTATGGGCAACTGGTGTTTATAAGAATATGGAAATAGTGTTAAGATATATCTATATGTACTTATATTACTCCTGTAATGCACAATTTCAACAAAAAAAAAGTTTATTAGTTGGCAAATATTAAACATTACCTGTCTCTTGGCAGTGATCATTATTCGAGTGTAAATTTAATTCATAATGTATCTAAATTCTAATGTAATAATTGTTATTGAGACTGTGATCTATAAATGTTATTTGAGTAAACGTCAATGCATAGCAATGTTGATTTATATCGAAACAATGCACGAAAAGGTGTTTGAAAATTTTGTTGTTGTTAATTATGTAATGGTTCAAAATTAATTCTTGTTACTAATGCCGATGGTCATTATTATGAATATTGAGAATTTAAACGTGCATATTGTATTAAAATGTTATCATCATAAAAGGAAAGAACACTAATAAAAGCTGTTATCGTTATGCAAGTGTTTTATTGCAAGTCCTGTCACGGTGGGTTCAGCGCATCTTTTCCATCTAGACCACGAGTCTAGTTTTAAGAATTAAGTAACGACCCCCCCCGATAAAAAAAAAATAAAAAAATAAAAAAAATAAAAATTAAACAAAAATTTTATATAAAAATTCAGGGGGACGTTTCAGAACTTTAACGTCATAAATAAAACTCGACACAGAAATAATTGAATAAAAATAATAAAATATAATCAGTAAATACTGAAGATCTAACATGTGTGGTATTACAATATATAATATATTTAAAATTTATAATTACTTTACATCAAGATGTTGTCTCCCTTATTTTGTACATGTTTCGGGAAACATATTGTTTCCATCCTCAGCCTTGTTGGTTTTTGGTATTTTAAACTGGTATTATTGTGTGTGGTTGTGGTGTATATATTAGATTTTTGTGTATTTTCGATGTTGAGTGCTTTGAAAATTGTGTCATGTTATGAATTGATTTGTATTTGTTCAGATATTAGTTTGTTTTGTGTTTTGTGTTTGTATATTTGTAAATTTTCTCAAATGTTCATTATGGTGTCTTTGTATGGCATGTGTTTTATTAGTGTCGTGTTTGTTATGTCTGGGAATTAAGTCCCACAGGCACCATAATGAACATTGTAACTACTCGTTCTTGTCGTATCTGTAAAATGTGTACACTTGTTTTTTATGTGTAGACATTGTTAGTGTGGTGTGTTCGCCTCACACTGGTCGTTACAATAATGGTTGTCACTACTGAAGTCTGTAGCGTGGTCTCAATTATCAGTACAACCTACCTGTTTATTCATAGGGGTTGCGAATCCCGGGTGGCGCCAAATTGTTTACTTTAAAACAATTAAATTTATGATTTTATAAGTTAAATAAGTGTTGTCAGCGTTGACGGTTGGAGTGTTCAACTGTTCCCGCCGCTGTGCAGTTTGTCGTATTGTCCACTCGTGGAGAGCGCTAGCAGGTTAATCGGTAGAAATTGCTAACACACACATATATTATACAACGTCCTACGAAATAAAACGATGGTAATACTCTGTACTGTACTTTTTATTCAAATTTAGTCATTAATCAAAGTGACAAAAGTATTATAAATTATTATTCAGTAAAATTGCTCCGGCTTAGAACATGAAACAAATCTCTAGGTTGGCGAAATTGATTTTGAAATGAACTATTCTGATGCCGACAATGGCTTCTGTTTACACACGATATATTAATCTGTTCAAAATCTGGGGTTCTTTGGATTATAAATAAAACATAAAAGCTGGTTACATTAAAAGAATATACTACTGTACCTTATACGTACTTAAATAGTATAAAGTGTTTTTACAAATTGTTCAGTAGTGTGGTATTAGTTGTTACAAATTTCGCACTCTAATGCGAGGTTAATTCTAAGTTAACAAATGTTTTACGTAAGTTGATTATTATTCAAACCTTTGAAAGAAAATTAATTTTGTTTAATAGTGAGAAATTTTGATTGATTTGAGAAATATTTAATGTGATTTGGTTTCTGGGATTATTGAATTTAGTTGATACTTATCAGTTCAGACGGTGGTGATATGTTGTCGTCTGGGGTAATGGAAATTCATCAATTTTGGGGCTGATTTAGGCTTCTGGCTTCTTCTTCTATCTCGTCTTGGGAATTTCGGCTATTTAATTTCTTTTATTTGGTTCCAGGACATCTGTTAATATTAGAAGCTCTGCATCTACTCGTCATTGGTTCTTGTTGTCGACTTCTGAACGTCTTTTGAGCTTGTTAAAGTAAAATTTTGGTCATCTCAATCTTGCGTACCTCTTACCCACGCCTCATTTTTCCAAGTCTAATAAATTTAACGGAAAATTAGTATTCAACGGCCCGTTTCTATGGTAACAGTAATCCTTTGATTGGTTAAGGCCTCGATTAAATGCATTGTTAATATATTTGAATTTTTTATTCAGATTTATTATATATTTTCTGAATGATTTTATTCTTCTATCTTCCCTTCTGGGTAATAAATAATATCACTATTGTCTTTATTTCCTTTCAAAGATTAAAACGATACCTCATAAGGTCATGTTCTATTGTATATTAATTTTTGTCTAATTATGTTGATATTTGATAATTACATTCCTCTTTTAAATTAAACTTTTATTTCTCTGTTAAAATGATTTATACATAATTACTGGCTAGTTACTTGCCTTAGATTTGTAAATTTCCTTGTGAATTTGTTACAATTGACATTTGTGTGTGTCTGACAGTTATGCATTTTCATAGGCTTAAGTAGCCATTATCTCAGCGTCGTGAGGCAAACTGAGTAGGTGCTGAGATAACAGCGACGCCTCCTGGCCTTGAATACCGCAACTAGCGGCTGGTGGCGCGTAGTACTGGCCATGCACCGTCACATTAACACAAAAGCCGCGCGGTACGCCCTGGTCCTTAACGGACTGTGGAGCGGAGGTTTATTTATTTATTAAGTAGCCATTATGGTATTTTACTTATTTCATTTAATTTACATTTCATTTCATTCTGATGGGCTTTACGTTGTTATTATAATTGTTTGAGTTTTGTTTTGAGTCTGTTTGTTTTCTGATTACATGTCAATATTGTTTTCTCTATCTTAATATTTAAAACATAACAATTAGGCTTATGGACTGCAAGTTTCTTTCAGCCATATCCTATTCATAACATGAAAACGAACAATTCTTTATAAGTTATTATTTATTGTTGGTTTAACATTCATTTCATTCCTTTGACTATTATTTTGAGTGAGAAACATCATCACTTCTTTCAAACTTATTAAATTTATTTCCCCTTCTAACATTGGGTGTTTTTTAATTATATACTTAAATTCTTATTTCATTACTACTTCTTTCCTCCATTCCACGTTAACACAAACTGTTTTTACATGGGTTTTCTCCCTGAATAACATTACATCCTTTACTTATCTCTATTTTAAATACTATTTCTAACTATCCTTAATTGTATAATTTTTCATAAGCTCACTTAAATCATTTATTGGTTCATCAATGATTCACTAAGTGTTTTCTTAACTATTAATACCTTTTATTATTATTTATAATATCTTTTTCCACATATCACTTTCACCTTTAATTAATTGGTGTTTATCACTGATACACTCACTATTTTGGGGTATTTACACATACACTATTGCACTTTTTTCACTGTTTATATTAAGTGTTACTTAGTGGGTAATCCCTATAATTATTTCTCTTTCTATTTCTCACTATTTCTTTCATTATAAAATTATACATAATATTAATGATATTTTGTTATATATATTTCACTACATCTAACTTTAATATTTGGATTAGTGTACTTTTCTTTACTAAGTTACTTTTTACTGTTTTTTGTTTAAAACAGGTGTATAAATTATCTCATTTAGAACAATATTTATTTCCATTAGTGGGTAATTATTGGGTTTATTTACAATATTCTATATTTGAGTATACCATTTCTCCCTTTTATATGTGGTGTTTGTTATTTCTTGGTTTCACTTCGTTTCCTCTTCCTTCTTCCTCTTCTTCTTCTTCTCCTTCAATTGTCTTCATTTTGACTCGGTTCTCCTCTTCTCGTCTGGTTTAATTTCATTTAGTTGTAGGAATCCATTCACTTCTTTTAATTGTCTTTATTCTTCTTTGGTTCTGGTTTCTTCCCTTCTTCTGTTAGTTCCTGTTTGTTTGGTCAATAACTTTTTTCTTTTAAGTATTTTTCGTGGTTCCCTTCTTCTTTTGTTTCCTGTTGTTGGGTCAATCACTTGGGTTGGGTAATGTCGTCGTTCGTCGTGTTATAATTTTTATATTTTATTTATATTTAAATATTTTATTTGATATGAAGTATATTTACATTTAGAATTATCTTTTTTATCCCTGGTACTGGGGTGGCTTATTTGTGTTGTAACATAATATGGGAAAATTTACAAATATATTATGGTGCCTTTGTGTGCTATGTGTTTTATTAGTGTCATGTTGTTTATGTCATAACGAACATATGGGAAAATTTAAAAATATACAAACACAAAAAACTAATACCTCAAGTAACACAAATCAATACAAAAAATGACACAATTTTCGAAGCACTTAACATCGAAAATATACACAAAAAGTTAATATATACACCACAATCATACACAATTATACCAGTTTAAAATACCAAAAACCAACAGGAAATCATTACAACAACCAACCAAAAACAAGTACTCCACAAGATTCAAAATTAAGGAGGCTGAGAATGGGAACAGTGTTTCGCGAAACATGTCCAAAATAAGGGGAAAACATTTTGAGGTAAAATAATTATAAATTTTAAATGTATTGTATAATTAACAATAAATAATATTTGTTCCTTTTATAAAAGAATATACTAGTATTTTTTATACAATTTCAATGTTTCGGCAGTATTAACTGTTGTCTTCATAATATACAAAATAATTAATAAAATTTAAAACTAATTTAATTAATAAAATTTAATTTATTATTATTAAAACTATTACATTAACGACTCGGAACACAAAGTTTTTTATAAGTAAAAACATAAAGTTTTACCTTACAACCTGAACCGGTTTTCACCTTTAAAAGGCTTCTTCAGAGGTTGCCGCTGGTAGCGCTGTCCGTCCTGTTGTGGGCGACGGAATCGAATTTCGAAAGATCGATGTTGTGTGTGGGAACACAACAGGACGGACAGCGCTACCAGCGGCAACCTCTGAAGAAGCCTTTTAAAGGTGAAAACCGGTTCAGGTTGTAAGGTAAAACTTTATGTTTTTACTTATAAAAAACTTTGTGTTCCGAGTCGTTAATGTAATAGTTGTATTTAGTTAAGTAACGGACACGTCATGAACAACGAAATCCAAGAATTATTATTATTATTAATAGTATTATTAATTACAACTAGAATAAGTGTCAGAAAATATATTGTTACATATATGTATGGTTCTCCTCAATCAAGAAATACGTAATCAGAAAATTATAACAGATGGTTTTCTACAAATTCCAATTTCCATCTTATTTTATTCTTCCAACTTTATGTGTCCATTACATCTTCGTCGTCCTCTTAGTTCTTTGCTTTCTCTCATTCCATCCATCCAGTCGCCAGGTGGCCTTCTTCTTTATTTTCGTCTTTTTCCGCCTGGTTTCCAGAGAATCGTTGCCATTTGGCAATTTTCAGTCTCCCATCCTCTTACACTACCATCCTGTTCGTACCACCAAAATCGTTTTCCTTCACAATTTCTACTATATCCTTCATATTTGTTTGTTTGTATATGTGTGTGTATGTATGCTACAGCATGAGATAGTCATATAACAAAAACGAGGTTTAGGTATTGTAGATTGGTTTGACACGAGTCTCGTCTGTCCTGTACTAATCAGTTTACATACTTTCTACTACAGTACTTCACAATTTACTTTTTTTAGTCTTCTCAGAACACTCGTTCATCCCTAACTTAATTAGTCTATTTATTTGTTAACAACATTCTATACTAGGTATAATGATTCAAACATTCTGTGTCTGTCTCGTCTCTTTGTTTCTAGTTACCAGTTCGGTAACTGCTGTACCCCACGTTCATGGTTTTTAAACCGTCTTCCATGGAGGGAAACACAGTACCAGTCCTGTCTTGACGTGCTTCTTACAGTACACGTCGTCACTCGCTTTACTTCTCAGAGGTATAAAATAAGGTTGCTTCTTCAACTTTATCATGTTATAACCCGATATCCATGTCTCTAGTTATTAAATATCTTTTAATATTACGTTTGTTGAGCTTCAGCCCAAATTTGTCTTTTAGCCTGTTCAGTTCGTCCTGTATATTTGCTAATTTCTCTTCTTTTTTCAGCTTAGAGAATCTACTGCGCATGTCATCTACCTACTATGCTCCCTAAGCTGCAGGATTTTGAACGAAGTACAGTACGTACATTTACTGTTAGATACTTTTTTTTCCGTATCGGCCATCTAGGGACCACATGCCAATTTCAATTCTTTACTCTTTGTTCTTTCCTTTTTTTTCCAATACTCTTTCATCTTCTCACTGTGTCTCCTCTTCCTGTCTTCCGTCCACTTTGAACCTGGGTTTTTCTCTCTCCTACCCTGGACTCCCTCCATTTTTAACACTTTTAGATACATTTTTATATTAGATAACTTTTAAATTATCAGAAAAATTACGAAAATCCCAATTACACTATTATTTTTTTTTACTAAATTAACAAAATTGTAGAGCAGATAATTATGCAATAAACGGTAAAAATTTCAATTATGCCCATTTTGTGATACAATTCCCCTTAGTCTGACACCCGGCTAGATTCTGACAATTCTTTCAAATTTTGTATTCTTTTTTGGAATCTGCGGTCCAAAAATTTTGAATTTTCCAAAAGCGAACTCTATATTCAGATTCTGGTTAAAATTCTCTTTAATTCAATTCTCATAGCCACATGAAATTTGCGGCTTATCAAACTTTCGACTCGCTTCTTGGGCCCTGGTGTCCCAAAATTTTGAAATTTCAAAAAAAACTTAACACTGCATTAAGTTTTTAGTTAAAATTACCTTTACTTTGACACTCCACATGGATTTTTCCGATTTTATTAAAATCTTCACCCTGGCATTCCAAAATTTTGAGATTTTAAGAAGTGAACACTAAATACAGATTAACATTTTCATTAATTTGATACCCCACACGCATTTTTAAGATTTTCTTTTCACAATTTCGACCCCTCATAGTTTTGTCTTCTGCCTCTTTATTTTTTTGGGTTGATCAATCTAAAAACAATAGGGTTCTGTAGGGTAAACGTATGGACACGCGGTTGATGATTTGAAAAGTTATCGTGAGACAGCCCAAACTGGCAAACAAATGTCAAACGGTCGAGTCAACACTGAGCACTCGCTCTCCCGCTCGGTCAAATTTATTTCAACTATCTCTTTACCTTCAACGTACACGTTAAACTTGAACAGTGATTGGCCGCAAGGTAGTCGCACTGCCTCCGTTCCTGATGTTACATTTTGTGGTCTCGATCTTGCATCCTAAAAAAGAAAACATTAAATACATTCTATTCTTTGTAAAGATTAAAAAAAAAATCCTTGCGTTTTATTCTACGAGATACTGAAAACTGAGTCACTGACTGAGTCACTGCCCCCCGTAATCAATGATTGTGAAACGTATTTAACGCAAAAGAAAACCATGCTGACGTAGTTGATTAATTCTCGCTTTTAGTTGATTTCCTTTGATGAGAAAACAATCTGGACATAACACAAATCTTTGTTGTAGATTTTAGGCAAGCGTATGACAGCATAGATAGGAATAAACTTTTTGAAATTATGCTGTACTTTCAAATACCTATTAAATTAGTACAACTGACAAGAATGACAATGATACAGACAAGCAAACGGGTATGACAGATCCTTTTAATGTCACGAGAGGGTTAAAACAGGGCGATGGGCTGGCATCAACACTGTTCAACTTAGCACTTGAATATGTGATCAGGAAATTGTCAATTGATATGAATACAACATTAGAGCATACAATGGTCCAGATCGTAGGGTATGCAGATGATATCAATATTAAGGCAAGATCCCAAGAAAGAGCAAAAGAGACATTCTAGGAACTCAAAGGTGAAGCAGAAGAGATAGGATTACAGGTTAATACAGATAAAACAAAGGTTATGATCACCACTCGGAAGAAAAGCAGGAAACCTGAACAGTTTGAAATTGTACCACTAAACCTGGAAATAGTGAATCAGTTTAAATATCTGGGATGTTGGATGGCAGAAAACAATGAAGAAATAAATTAAATAAGGAAAAGGATACAGGCAGCAAATAGAACATATGCTTCGTTGACATCTATATTCAAGACAAGGAATATCCACCATCAGTCCAAGGTCACATTATATAAAGTTATGATTAGACCGGTGATAACATATGGCAGCGAGGCTTGGACTCTGAACAAACAAGCCGATAACATAGTCAGTACTTTTGAAAGGAGAATTTTGAGGAGAATGTATGGACCAATCCAAGTAAACGGGATATGGAGAATGCGTCACAATGAGGAGCTCTACAAGCTGTATAAAGACAATGATCTGGCATGATCTGGCCACAACCATCCGACGGCATAAATTGCAATGGGCAGGACACATAATTAGGATGGAAGACAACCGAATACCTAGGAAGGTACTGTTTAGTCAGATCGAGGCTAGAAGGCCTGTCGAAAGACACAAGAGATGCTGGACTGACTCAGTGGCGAGGGATGATGATAATTTACTTAAAATAAAACGATGGACATCGATCGTCAAGGACAGGGAAAAATGGAGGCGGATGATTATGGAGGCTAAGATTCGACTTTGAACTGTGACGCCATAGAAGAAGAAGTTGATTTTCTTTATTTTATTTATACTGAGTTACATTTAGCGTTGGCGCAAGCTTATACGAGACACAAAGTAAATGTAGACAGAGCACAAGTATAGCGTTTGCCTGTCTGCTGTTAGTACCACCATTTCAGTTGGGGTTGACAATCTTGGTTGACAATGTTTATTTTTTTGTATGTTAATTTTATTTCATGAGCAGTGATTGAAAGTCGTTGGCATTCATTACGCTGAATTAAACGATTAACAGGGGGGCGGTTACTGGCCGCTCTGTGGACGCAAACAAAATTACAATTGGTCTTAACGATCGTTCGGTCTTTGACCAATTAGACAATAAGATATGTGACCCCCCTCTCATACATCATGTTCGTTCCCAAACACTAAACATAGGAGTATATACACACATGTCACTTCTGCAATCTTACAATTCTGTAGAGTTTACGTGACCATCGTAAGTATCATCAAAATCAAACTACTACGGTCTCATATCACATTTATATTGAGTCTAATTGCTCTGTCTCATTGTGCTCCATGCTTAGCTTAGGCATACTTTGAGCTACTGAACCTCTTTCGTCATAGGCGTCATTCCGTTTCCATTTCTTGCTAACGACCGACTGTGCTTTTCTGCTGCCAAAATCGGGCAGATTTCCTCGGGCAAAAGAGTTTTTCTCGTGATGTAGACGTCATAACTAATCGTTTAAATCGAGTTTCCTAGCAGCATTTTTTAAAAGTTTTCCCCTTTCTTGTAATAACGAGGAAATTCATAGCTCTATTCAAGAGCACTTCTCTAGTTCAACGTTTTTTTTTCTTACACCGCTGTCAACTGGAAACCCGGAGGCAACAAAATTTACTGTATGAATTTTCTGTTCGTTAGTACACGAACTACTTACTCTATCTGCCAGGGGCGAATCCAGCAATCAATTCGGGGGGGGGGATATGAAAATTTGTACCATTCTTTAATGGTGTAAAGTGTAAACGATAGGAATGAGTGAACATAAAAATACACTGTGTTATTATCAACGCAATAAGTTTATTCAAGTACAAGTATAAAATCGTTGCTGTTTGCCAGTTCTTTGTTCTTTTAATCATCTTCAAGTAAGACTTAAAATACACACTACTCGTTTAAGTTATGTATCAAACAAAAAATAACGTGAGGTAAGGTACAGTTACAATTATATTCAATTTTAGAGAAAAACCACTAACATACTTAACGTGATATGAATATGTTCATAATCACAAAACCATTCTACAATCACAGGATGACGAAACAACTTTCGTTTGAAGTGACCGTTTGGAGAGGGGTTCCCCAGTCCCTCCCCCCTGAGGATCCGCGCCTGCTATCTGGAATATGAAGGACGAGAAATCATTTACCGAAAATCGCTTAGCTTTTGAACTTGAACTGAACAGAGCTACGAAAAAATGTGTTTGGGTGAACGAATACTGGATAGACAGTAAGTATATTAAAATAGATACGTGTACGTACAGCCCCATAAGAAAGGTAAGATAAATAAGTTGACTTTAAAAATCGTCGGTGACGGGAAAGCATCCCACCAAAAATGACAGACTTCTAACAGAACTCAGATGATGTGTTAACGCGGATCAAGGCCTGAAAAGGTCAAGAAGTGGTAGCTTCGAGTGTGTGTTGGGGGCGCATCTGTGGCCCTGCGCACGCCAGTTCTTGTAAAGAGGACCAGCTTTATCACTCTCCAGTGATTGTCTAACAATACGAACGAATAGAATGCGAAGTCCTAGCGGTTATCAGCGCTGCGATCTATAATTCGGACATCCAACGACTCTTTTCACCTCACATCTACTTCTTTGTTAATTTTTGACGAACGAAAAACGAATTACTGGTTTCCATAGTGGTTAATATGGAGTGTGTTATTCCGAAAGTTAAAACGACTACAATAATACGAGACCTCCAAAGAAGAAGCCGCAGACGAGTCGGACGAGACGGGACTGTACAACGAGTAATGAGGAGATTAATGCAACCGCCTGATGTTAATTAATAATTGTACAGTAGCTGGTTGGCGTTGTACACCCCCTCGGCAGGACTCGATACCGCGACTATATGGCAACCATATGTTACGCTCCTTAGTATCAATCAACAGATGCAAGCTAAACAAACAGGAATGAGGTTAACAAAAACACAGCTGAGTGAGTGCATATGAATCTCGTGTTGCAGCGAAAAGAAACGTTGACTGTAATTTATTAAAGAACGTTTAAAGCAGGACGCGTCCTGTGTAGAGTTATAAATGAGGCGCCTATTAATCCTGCGGCCTGTGATTTACATGTTTCCGTCTCAAAGCGATTTCGTTACTTGTTAACAATCTCTTCACCGGCGTTTAATTTAATTTTTTTGTGTTACTTCATGTTGACAGATCCCACTTTGTGTATGTTAGTGAAATCTGAGTTATAACATAACTACTACCCCCAGAAAATTAGGATTTAAAGACACAGTTCAAAACACACGGTAACCAGCATTACAATTTTTTACGTTTATTTATGCAATTTGTTAATACATAACAATAAGCATACATGGTACGAAGAGAGCCAGTCCATTGACTAGTTCTCTGTATGAGTATTTAAAAGTAACATATTACGTACAGTAATAGTAGTGTTAGAATCTAGGTAAGTCTATGACTGTCAGAAGTGAACTTCGGTTGTTCGGTAATATAAGGTAGTACACAAAAATTGAAAAGTAAACAAAATAAGTAACTTAAAATCAGTCCACTTACGTAACTCTTCCTCCTTCAATTATTGTTTAGATATTAGGCCTACACCCACCAGTAGAGTGGCGTGGGTACGTAACACCTGTTGCCAGTTGTAATAGGCCTAAAACCGCACCTAAAAATTAATTCGAATTTTTTCTAGTACCAAGTTTTTTTTAGGGCCAAAATATTCCTTTTAGAGCCAAAATATTTTGTAGAGTATTTTCTATCATTCTCTGGCAGAAGACGAGGGTCCCGGTTCAACGGGATCTGACTCCAATTATATTTACACAGAATAACTCAGAACACAAATAATGGAATTAAAAATAATAAAGACAAGCAGAGAAACACATAACTAAACGAACAAAACACAAATAGGTAGGTAGTAACTGCTGCACTTTGGTTCCAAAACGAACATAGCTGCTAACTAAGCGTTTTGCCGGGTTTACACAGCGGCAGCATATTGGGTGGACGAATGTGTCCCCCCTCTCCAAAGTTTGTACAGTGACAATTAGTACGAGGTCAATTACTGTACGCAGTAAAACATTGCCGATGTCTGAGCCGGCAACACAAGATGGTACAAGTGCCCAGCAGTTCGAAACCAATGCTAGCTTTTTTTAAAGTTTCCCTACTAATATTGTTCGGATTTCAAGTTACACAATAACTAAAGTATTTATTCTGTGATATAATTAATATTATTTTCTCTATTTCCAGTACTGTTGCCACCGGTAACAGTGGTTACATTTTTTTTACGTTTATTTATGCAATCTATTAATACATAACAATAAGCATAATTGTTTACAGAATACATGTCATGAAGAGAACTAGTCTGTATGAGTATTTAAAAGTAACAGATTATGTATAATATATTTATAGTGTTAGAGTCTAGGTAAGTCCAGAGGAAATGTTAACTTTAGACGACTCGTCTGTAGCCTGTTGTCTAATAGATTTATGGCTAAAGGATTCGTGTGCTCTTCAAGCCGTTTCACATATCTTTCGCTGAACATCGCAATGGTTTCACTGACTGAGGGCAGGTCCAGGTCTCTATAGATGTCTTTGTTGCTGATGAACCACGGTGCGTTGGTTCTGGCAGGCAACACCTTGGATTGAAACCTTTCCGTTATGGCGATATTGGATTTAGATGCAGTTCCCCAAAGCTGCAAGCCGTATGTTCACACAGGCTTGTTGACAGTGTTGTACACTAACAGTTTGTTTCGCATTGACAGCAATGATTTTCTGCCCAGGAGCCAATAATGCTTGCGAAACTTGGTGTCCAGGTGTTTTCTCTTCATCCAAATGTGGTTGCGCCAAGTCAGTTTTTGTCTAAGTGGATGCCCAAGTATTTTATAGAGTCGGCTACCGGGATAGCCTTGTTAATTTAATTTCACAATTGATGTTGTCCCGTGGCATTTTGTGAATGTGATGTGTGCTGATTTAGTTTCATTTAATTGTATTCTCCACTTCTTTGCCCATTTTTCAATCGCATGTAGCGAATTCTGTAGCATTACAATATGGAACAATTCTGAATTGAATGAGAAGATAAAATCAGTGTGAGCTAAATGAAATGAACACTGTGAGAGAATACAAAAAACAGACTGTATAATGATATGTAATTGCAAACTGTTGGTAGCGGTTGGTTATCCGCCGGCTGTTAGCCCGTGGTCCGCAGTTGTCGTTATTGACAGACGTTTCGCCCCCACCATCGGTGTCTACATTGGCACGGTGTCCGCCAATTCATCTCAGAGATGAAGTAGAGAGAATCTGAGGTAAATTGGCGGACACTGTCATTGCCAATCTAGACACTGAGGATGGTCTGCGATGCGATGTTGGGGCCGAAACGTCTGTCAATAACGACAACTGTGGGGTACTGCGGGCCAACAGTCGGCGGATAATAATGATTTCAACAATGCTGAAGCCGGCCGTGAAGGTTTAACCTTTGATGCCGGATTCGCAAATTTTAAAAATATAGAAACCACTTGTTGCAGACTCCAATAACTGCATAATTTCCGATAAGCGTTTTCCAGCTTTCCATCTCACCGTCAGATCCTGAAATAGTATTGCAAACAGTGGAGTGGATCAAGTGCTTCCTATATTTAAGAAATGGATTATCTATAAAGACAAGAAATCATAAAGCTGAAAGAAGAAGATGACTAGATTGTCCGAGGAAGAAGTGGATATTCGTCACGGACAAGTTCCTCTTAAACGGAACAGGGAAGAAGAAGTAATATAAGAAGGAAAAGACAATGGAAAAGTAAATACTGTTACGACTGTCTTGCTATGTTACTGCGAAAACAAAATAGACACCAATGAAAACACTAATTACCAGCTTTAATGTGTCACAGATAACAATTTGAAATAAACAAGATACTCTCATACAGTAATTCAAGTTAAATTTATCCACACGCAATAACAATGTCAACTATAAAGAATTCCGCACTAATTATAACACAATAATCACTTTCAACAACAACCACTTGATAAATCTCTCAATGTAAAACTGATTCTAAGCGACAGCTGGTGCGTATATATAACCTGAAGCTGTTCCAGAATAATGTTCCATAACAGGCACTCGAAACGTCTAGAGGGTACTTTTGTGCGGCCTTGACAGAGACACGCGCCTGCCGAGAAACGTGTAGACGACACTCGTCGTTACAATACGTTTGTAACGGGGCAGTTATAGAACTATCTCAGTTTCAGAAACTCAAAGTCGATTAATTGCCTTAGATCATTTTTCGAAATCACAACTTACGCTAGCAGTTAGATTAGTCTGGTTAACACAGACCAAACACAATAACATAATATAACCACAGCTGCCATAAACGTAATTAAACCTTTTTTTTTTAATTTTTGCGTCTTATTTTTATATTTTAAAGAAATGTCAGGCAGGAGCTGAATATTATAAGTATACTTGATAGGATTGCCCAGTATCGGCTAAAATGTTTGGAACATCTTAACCGAATGGACGAATGCATGCCCAAACAACTATGGAATTATAAACCGAAAGGACGGAGAGGTGTGAGTCGTTCGGACTGACCAGCTCCAGTCTATCTCCTTGGGACCGGAACAAACTATTTTTGGTTTAATCATTAATCATGATTATTCATTCATCGTTCGGACTGACCAGCTCTAGTCTATCTCCTTGGGACCGAAACAAACTATTTGGAACATCTTAACCGAAAGGACGAATGCATGCCCAAACAACTATGGAATTATAAACCGAAAGGACGGAGAGGTGTGAGTCGTTCGGACTGACCAGCTCCAGTCTATCTCCTTGGGACCGGAACAGAGGTGTTAACCGAATGGACGAATGCATGCCCAAACAACTATGGAATTATAAACCGAAAGGACGGAGAGGTGTGAGTCGTTCGGACTGACCAGCTCCAGTCTATCTCCTTGGGACCGGAACAGAGGTGTTAACCGAATGGACGAATGCATGCCCAAACAACTATGGAATTATAAACCGAAAGGACGGAGAGGTGTGAGTCGTTCGGACTGACCAGCTCTAGTCTATCTCCTTGGGACCGGAACAGAGGTGTTAACCGAATGGACGAATGCATGCCCAAACAACCATGGAATTATAAACCGAAAGGACGGAGAGGTGTGAGTCGTTTGGACTGACCAGCTCTAGTCTATCTCCTTGGGACCGGAACAGAGGTGTTAACCGAATGGACGAATGCATGCCCAAACAACCATGGAATTATAAACCGAAAGGACGGAGAGGTGTGAGTCGTTCGGACTGACCAGCTCTAGTCTATCTCCTTGGGACCGGAACAGAGGTGTTAACCGAATGGACGAATGCATGCCCAAACAACCATGGAATTATAAACCGAAAGGACGGAGAGGTGTGAGTCGTTCGGACTGACCAGCTCTAGTCTATCGCCTTGGGACCGGAACAGAGGTGTTAACCGAATGGACGAATGCATGCCCAAACAACCATGGAATTATAAACCGAAAGGACGGAGAGGTGTGAGTCGTTCGGACTGACCAGCTCTAGTCTATCTCCTTGGGACCGGAACAGAGGTGTTAACCGAATGGACGAATGCATGCCCAAACAACCATGGAATTATAAACCGAAAGGACGGAGAGGTGTGAGTCGTTCGGACTGACCAGCTCTAGTCTATCTCCTTGGGACCGGAACAGAGGTGTTAACCGAATGGACGAATGCATGCCCAAACAACCATGGAATTATAAACCGAAAGGACGGAGAGGTGTGAGTCGTTCGGACTGACCAGCTCTAGTCTATCTCCTTGGGACCGGAACAGAGGTGTTAACCGAATGGACGAATGCATGCCCAAACAACCATGGAATTATAAACCGAAAGGACGGAGAGGTGTGAGTCGTTCGGACTGACCAGCTCTAGTCTATCGCCTTGGGACCGGAACAGAGGTGTTAACCGAATGGACGAATGCATGCCCAAACAACCATGGAATTATAAACCGAAAGGACGGAGAGGTGTGAGTCGTTCGGACTGACCAGCTCTAGTCTATCTCCTTGGGACCGGAACAGAGGTGTTAACCGAATGGACGAATGCATGCCCAAACAACCATGGAATTATAAACCGAAAGGACGGAGAGGTGTGAGTCGTTTGGACTGACCAGCTCTAGTCTATCTCCTTGGGACCGGAACAGAGGTGTTAACCGAATGGACGAATGCATGCCCAAACAACTATGGAATTATAAACCGAAAGGACGGAGAGGTGTGAGTCGTTCGGACTGACCAGCTCTAGTCTATCTCCTTGGGACCGGAACAGAGGTGTTAACCGAATGGACGAATGCATGCCCAAACAACCATGGAATTATAAACCGAAAGGACGGAGAGGTGTGAGTCGTTCGGACTGACCAGCTCTAGTCTATCTCCTTGGGACCGGAACAAACTATTTGGAACATCTTAACCGAATGGACGAATGCATGCCCAAACAACTATGGAATTATAAACCGAAAGGACGGAGAGGTGTGAGTCGTTCGGACTGACCAGCTCTAGTCTATCTCCTTGGGACCGGAACAAACTATTTGGAACATCTTAACCGAATGGACGAATGCATGCCCAAACAACTATGGAATTATAAACCGAAAGGACGGAGAGGTGTGAGTCGTTCGGACTGACCAGCTCCAGTCTATCTCCTTGGGACCGGAACAGAGGTGTTAACCGAATGGACGAATGCATGCCCAAACAACCATGGAATTATAAACCGAAAGGACGGAGAGGTGTGAGTCGTTCGGACTGACCAGCTCTAGTCTATCTCCTTGGGACCGGAACAAACTATTTGGAACATCTTAACCGAATGGACGAATGCATGCCCAAACAACTATGGAATTATAAACCGAAAGGACGGAGAGGTGTGAGTCGTTCGGACTGACCAGCTCTAGTCTATCTCCTTGGGACCGGAACAAACTATTTGGAACATCTTAACCGAATGGACGAATGCATGCCCAAACAACTATGGAATTATAAACCGAAAGGACGGAGAGGTGTGAGTCGTTCGGACTGACCAGCTCCAGTCTATCTCCTTGGGACCGGAACAGAGGTGTTAACCGAATGGACGAATGCATGCCCAAACAACCATGGAATTATAAACCGAAAGGACGGAGAGGTGTGAGTCGTTTGGACTGACCAGCTCTAGTCTATCTCCTTGGGACCGGAACAGAGGTGTTAACCGAATGGACGAATGCATGCCCAAACAACTATGGAATTATAAACCGAAAGGACGGAGAGGTGTGAGTCGTTCGGACTGACCAGCTCTAGTCTATCTCCTTGGGACCGGAACAGAGGTGTTAACCGAATGGACGAATGCATGCCCAAACAACCATGGAATTATAAACCGAAAGGACGGAGAGGTGTGAGTTGTTCGGACTGACCAGCTCTAGTCTATCTCCTTGGGACCGGAACAGAGGTGTTAACCGAATGGACGAATGCATGCCCAAACAACCATGGAATTATAAACCGAAAGGACGGAGAGGTGTGAGTCGTTCGGACTGACCAGCTCTAGTCTATCTCCTTGGGACCGGAACAGAGGTGTTAACCGAATGGACGAATGCATGCCCAAACAACCATGGAATTATAAACCGAAAGGACGGAGAGGTGTGAGTCGTTCGGACTGACCAGCTCTAGTCTATCACCTTGGGACCGGAACAGAGGTGTTAACCGAATGGACGAATGCATGCCCAAACAACCATGGAATTATAAACCGAAAGGACGGAGAGGTGTGAGTCGTTCGGACTGACCAGCTCTAGTCTATCTCCTTGGGACCGGAACAGAGGTGTTAACCGAATGGACGAATGCATGCCCAAACAACCATGGAATTATAAACCGAAAGGACGGAGAGGTGTGAGTCGTTCGGACTGACCAGCTCTAGTCTATCTCCTTGGGACCGGAACAGAGGTGTTAACCGAATGGACGAATGCATGCCCAAACAACCATGGAATTATAAACCGAAAGGACGGAGAGGTGTGAGTCGTTCGGACTGACCAGCTCTAGTCTATCTCCTTGGGACCGGAACAGAGGTGTTAACCGAATGGACGAATGCATGCCCAAACAACCATGGAATTATAAACCGAAAGGACGGAGAGGTGTGAGTCGTTCGGACTGACCAGCTCTAGTCTATCGCCTTGGGACCGGAACAGAGGTGTTAACCGAATGGACGAATGCATGCCCAAACAACCATGGAATTATAAACCGAAAGGACGGAGAGGTGTGAGTCGTTCGGACTGACCAGCTCTAGTCTATCTCCTTGGGACCGGAACAGAGGTGTTAACCGAATGGACGAATGCATGCCCAAACAACCATGGAATTATAAACCGAAAGGACGGAGAGGTGTGAGTCGTTTGGACTGACCAGCTCTAGTCTATCTCCTTGGGACCGGAACAGAGGTGTTAACCGAATGGACGAATGCATGCCCAAACAACTATGGAATTATAAACCGAAAGGACGGAGAGGTGTGAGTCGTTCGGACTGACCAGCTCTAGTCTATCTCCTTGGGACCGGAACAGAGGTGTTAACCGAATGGACGAATGCATGCCCAAACAACCATGGAATTATAAACCGAAAGGACGGAGAGGTGTGAGTCGTTCGGACTGACCAGCTCTAGTCTATCTCCTTGGGACCGGAACAAACTATTTGGAACATCTTAACCGAATGGACGAATGCATGCCCAAACAACTATGGAATTATAAACCGAAAGGACGGAGAGGTGTGAGTCGTTCGGACTGACCAGCTCTAGTCTATCTCCTTGGGACCGGAACAAACTATTTGGAACATCTTAACCGAATGGACGAATGCATGCCCAAACAACTATGGAATTATAAACCGAAAGGACGGAGAGGTGTGAGTCGTTCGGACTGACCAGCTCCAGTCTATCTCCTTGGGACCGGAACAGAGGTGTTAACCGAATGGACGAATGCATGCCCAAACAACCATGGAATTATAAACCGAAAGGACGGAGAGGTGTGAGTCGTTCGGACTGACCAGCTCTAGTCTATCTCCTTGGGACCGGAACAAACTATTTGGAACATCTTAACCGAATGGACGAATGCATGCCCAAACAACTATGGAATTATAAACCGAAAGGACGGAGAGGTGTGAGTCGTTCGGACTGACCAGCTCTAGTCTATCTCCTTGGGACCGGAACAAACTATTTGGAACATCTTAACCGAATGGACGAATGCATGCCCAAACAACTATGGAATTATAAACCGAAAGGACGGAGAGGTGTGAGTCGTTCGGACTGACCAGCTCCAGTCTATCTCCTTGGGACCGGAACAGAGGTGTTAACCGAATGGACGAATGCATGCCCAAACAACCATGGAATTATAAACCGAAAGGACGGAGAGGTGTGAGTCGTTTGGACTGACCAGCTCTAGTCTATCTCCTTGGGACCGGAACAGAGGTGTTAACCGAATGGACGAATGCATGCCCAAACAACTATGGAATTATAAACCGAAAGGACGGAGAGGTGTGAGTCGTTCGGACTGACCAGCTCTAGTCTATCTCCTTGGGACCGGAACAGAGGTGTTAACCGAATGGACGAATGCATGCCCAAACAACCATGGAATTATAAACCGAAAGGACGGAGAGGTGTGAGTCGTTCGGACTGACCAGCTCTAGTCTATCTCCTTGGGACCGGAACAGAGGTGTTAACCGAATGGACGAATGCATGCCCAAACAACCATGGAATTATAAACCGAAAGGACGGAGAGGTGTGAGTCGTTCGGACTGACCAGCTCTAGTCTATCTCCTTGGGACCGGAACAGAGGTGTTAACCGAATGGACGAATGCATGCCCAAACAACCATGGAATTATAAACCGAAAGGACGGAGAGGTGTGAGTCGTTCGGACTGACCAGCTCTAGTCTATCTCCTTGGGACCGAAACAAACTATTTTTGGTTTAATCCTTGTTAAAAACGATGATTATTATATTTTAATTGCACTTATATTGTAAACACAACCTCACACCAAGTTTTAATTGCATTGCTTTTAAATGTTCGACCATAATTTAAGAAATGTCATTACCTGTACAAAAGCTTGTATAAGTAACGTTTATTTTTTGTATTGTAGTTTAGATCTTAGGTAAATATGCTATTGATTTTCTTGTATTGTAATGTGGACTAAACAAGAGCTTCCTATATTTAAGAAGCAGATTATCAATAAAGGCAAGAAATCATAAAGCTGAAAGAAGAAGATGACTAGATTGACCGAGGAAGAAGTGAAAATTCTTTACGGACAAGTTCCTCTTAAACGGAACAGGGAGGAAGAAGTAAAATAAGAAGGAAAAGACATGAGGAAGAGACTGACTAAGTGATAATACTGATTGCTTTATGTAATACCGAAAAGGCAGGTATTCTTTGCATATCCAATTAAACTATAGACATACTTTTCTTTCTTTTTCGTAAAACGTTTAACAAAGTCAAATTTGTGAATTACATGTCAACTTTTCGTAATCACAGATTGGTTTAAAATAAAAAATTGTGAAATATTTGTACATTATGACTTCTTGAAAAAACTAGATACTTGAGTAGTATGTTGTTTATAAAGGTTGTAAGTAGTAGGTTGTTTCCTTCTAAGTACTATTTACTGGGATTAAATGCGACTGCTTATAACGTATTGTGTGATTACATTGATCAACGTTTATAGGAACTGTACTTAAGAAAACATTTTCACAATATAACGTCTTTACACTTTTTCGTTAAACAAACAACACACTCAGATTCCATTTTTGGTGACAAAAGAGTGCGTTGCTTTCAGCCGCACGGAATCACACTTTCCAGACCTGTTTAGCTAGGAAGCCATTAGTATACTAATACTAATGGCTTCCGCTGTAAATCTGATTGTGTTTGGAAATAAATTACGTTTTGTCATCTTGTTTTGGGTCACCTCGTTCTATTGTCGCTAGTCGAGTTTTTCTACACAGCAGTTTCGCGGGCCTAATTCCACAGTCCACGACGACGCTGTACAAATTTCACAGTGTTCGCGAACGTCATTGTTTAAACGGTTTTCCATTATTGTTTATAAATTCTTGCGTTCAGTGTACCTGTAATACACGCGATTGTATGTGCGTTTGTTATAAACAAGTTGATTATGCAAAAATCATATAAGAAACTTTATCGGATGTGAATTTTTTACGGTAAGACAATTAAATTTTTATTACTGGTAATGTTTCTTTTAACACAAATGCTTTACATGGCTTCTATGAATATTTGATATTTATATTTTACACAGTCCACACACACACACACACACACACACACACACACCTAAAAATCAGGCGTAAATATGGGGGAAATGAAGTAGGGCTATCCCCTCCTTAATCTCAAAATGTAAACGACTTTCTATTTCATTTTTTTATATGGACGCTTGTGTTAATTTTTCTACATTCGTAAATAGTATTCAAGTAGTAACAAGACATTTACCACTTGCGTTTATCACAGGCTTGTTCAAAAAACTGTTTAAAATAAGTTTATCATCATTATCATCAAATTACGCCTCAACTTATGACTGAGCTTCGTGGGCTTCATTTTCTCCTTTTGCTTAATGATTTTGGTAATTCTCAACTTATAATCAGTACATCTTCCAATTTACAAATGGGTATTTCTACAAATTCTACCCCTCCCTCCTCAAATGGCCACTTCAGACGAAATTGTTTCGTCGTCTTTTGTTTGTGGAATCGTTTTGTAATTGTAAATATGATACAAAATTCACACAACGTTATGTAGGTTCACGGTTTTACACTAAAATTACTTTAAATTGTAGCTGTACCCTACCACCATGTTAATTTTTGTTTGATACATAACACAGATAAGATTTTATACTTGTACGCTGATAAACCTATTGTGAGCGATAGATAACACGCTGTATTTTTATTTCCACTCATTCGTATCATTTATACTTTACACCATTAAGGAATGGTACAACTTTTCATATCCCCCCAAAGTCAACTTTTCCCCTCTCCCATATTCCTCGCTGGATCCTCTCCTGGCCTGAATCCTTGATTCTTCCCTATCTTGTAGCTGTACAGCATCTTGATTCTACAATGTAACAGCAAGGGCATAGGCGTTACTTAATGAAACCTAGATTTTGTGACTAAACTCACTCTAGTCCTTAATGATCTGTAGGCCTATATTATGCCACAAATTCCTAACCTCGTCTTTGACAAAAGACACATCTTGAATTGTCTTTTTATTTAATATAATTTGTCGCGTCTCTTCTTTTCTGTTACTTCTTTTATTTTCATCGGTTACAGATTCCTTTTGTATGTCAGTGGCATAGGAAAACTGACCAAGCTTGAACCGTACGACATAGGCCTACAAGGAAGACAGTGTAGCGTTCGCTTCAGTCACCTACAAAAAGTAAAAAACGCCTTCAGTGCTCAGTAAAAATCCCTGTGTTAAAAGTGCTCTATATTTATATTATTCAAAGAGGTAATAAGTTTGAAAGGGTTTTAAAAATAATTATGCTTTCTGACAAATCTCTCGCATACACAATGCACCTATCACCAGGAGTGCCAATCCCCCCCCACCCTATAACGCTTCCCCCCCAATTTTATTAAAAAATCCTCCCCTTTTTCTGACAAGACTTTTTCTCTCTTTTACAGTAAAACTTCTTACCTAATCGAGCAAATGCCGGGGCTTTCTAAATAAAAACTTTTACAAAATATTACCTTTTACCGAAACGATATATTGATTGTAGGTAGCTGTAAACTAAAAAAATAAGGATTTCCAATAATAAATCACAAATTAACATTTTCACTAAAAAGGAGTAGAAGACTAGATCCTTTTTTCCGTGCACACCGCGCCTACAGCCCGCTCGAAAAAGTCAACTGGGTAAATTTATTGTGCGTCTGATACGTATCCGTTATAAGTTTTTTACAGATTTTCAAAATTGGGGAAGATTTTTCATGCAATAGTAAAAAAAATTCCCCCAAAAATTTTCTAAATGTCGCCAATGGCGACACGATCCCCTCCTGTAGGTATCCCTGTCTATCACCCATATTAAAGAACTTCCTCGTTGACTGATTTTACTTCCATGTTCCATAAGGAAATGGAAGTATGGTGAAGGCAAAAAAAATCGTGTTCGAGATAATTGGAGATTCTGATTGTACTAGCCTCAAAACATGAAAAAAGTAATTTTTCGAAAAGTGTCTGTGTGTGTGTGTCTGTCTGTCTGTCTCTCTGTGTGTCTGTCTGTCTGTCTGTAGATTTTTTTTATGGCAAACGATAACAGCCGCAAATTCAAACAAAATCAAATAATTTTTTGCATGCAGCCCTGATTTGTAGAGTACTCAAGACCTATTGTTTTTGGTGAAGATCGGTTAAGGGAAAGGGGTAGGGTTTACCTGCAACGTTTTTTTTATCAAGGGTAATTTTTATGATGATGGCAAAAAAAAATCGTGTTCGAGATTATTGCAGATTCTGATTGTACTACACTCAAAACATGAAAAAAGTCGTTTTTCGAAAAGTGTCTGTGTGTGTGTGTCTGTCTGTCTGTAGATTTTTTTTATGGCAAACGATAACAGCCGCAAATTCAAACAAAATCAAATATTTTTTGCATGCAGCCCTGATTTGTAGAGTACTCAAGACCTATTGTTTTTGGTGAAGATCGGTTAAGGGAAAGGGGTAGTTTACCAACAACGTTTTTGTTTTAACAAGGGTATTTTCTGTGGCAAACGATAAAAGCCGCAAATTCAAACAGAATCAAATGATTATTTGCATATAGGCCTGAATTGTAGAGTTCTCAAGACCTTTTGTTTTTGGTGAAGATCGGTTTTTTCTATGACGAACGATAACTGCCGTAAATAAAAACAGAATCAACGACTCTTTTGCATATCTTTTTGAATTATACAGAACTCAAGATCTGTTGATTTTGTTGAAGATCGGTTAAAGGAATGGGGTAGTTTACCTGCAACGTTTTATATTTTAACTAGGGTATTTTCTATGGCAAACGATAAGAGCCGCAAATTCAAACAGAATCAAATACTTTTTTGCATACAGCCCTGAACTGTAGAGTACTCAAGACCTATTGTTTTTGATGAAGATCGGTTAAGGGAAAGGAGTAGTTTACCGGCAACGTTTTTTTATCAAGGGTAATTTGTTTCTATGGCAAACGATAACAGCCGCAAATTCAAACAGAATCAAATAATGTTTTGCATACCTTTTTGAATTAAAGAGAACTCAAGGTCTGTTGACTTTGTTGAAGATCGGTTAAGGGAAAGGGGTAGTTTACCAGCAACATTTTATGTTTTAAGAAGGGTAATTTTTTTACGAAAGATAAATGCCGTAAATTCAAAGAGAATCAAATAATTTTTTGCATACTTTCCAGAATTGTAGGGAACTCAAAGCCTACTGATTTCGGAGAAGATCGGTTAAGGGAAAGGGGTAGTTTACCTGCAACATTTTATGTTGTAACAAGAGAAATGTTTCCATGACGAACGATAACTGCCGCACATTCAAACAGAATCAAATATTTTTTTGCATGCATCCCTGCATTTTAGAGGACTGCAGGTATATTGATTTTGGTGAAGATCGGTTAAAAGATAGGGGTACTTTACCTGCAATGTTTTATGTTTTAACAAGAGTAAAGTACTTAATTTTGATAAATAAAGTATCCTGATAAGAAGCTGATAATAATCCACTGTAGAAACGTAGATGAAATATCTATAAATGAAGAGGTTAGGTGAACGGGGTGGGGGTAATTTTCTATAAATGAAAATTATAGTTGAAGGGAGAGGGGAGAATTTTGTATATGTGTACTACGTTATCGGCAACAAAGAAGTAGTTCTTTGTTAAAATTCCTTCCCGGGCTGTTTAGCCGTAGTCCAATGTTTTCTGCAAAACCAGACTTTTCGGCAGTGCCATCGACTTCCATCTCAGTGAAAATCGAGTGCGAAAACGTGAGGTGGTATACGTTAGTGACCACAGTACTGTGGCTTAAGGCTGAAGCAATAAGTGGAAAGAAGTAGTTTCTAAGGAAATATTTCATTTCGAATATGATTTTAAATATAAATCTTAGAACATGGAAGTCATGTATGGTTCTCCATACCGATATTTACTTCCACGTTCCTTAAGGAAATGGAAGTATGGTGATGGCAAAAAAATCGTGTTCGAGGTTATTGCAGATTCTGATTGTACTACACTCAAAACATGAAAAAAGTCATTTTTCGGAAAGTGTCTGTGTGTGTGTGTGTGTGTGTGTCTGTCTGTGTGTCTACTGTAGATTTTTTTTCTATGGCAAACGATAACATCCGCAAATTCAAACAGAATCAAATAATTTTTTGCGTACAGCCCTGATTTGTAGAGTACTCACGACCTATTGTTTTTGGTGAAGATCGGTTGAGGGAAAGGGGTAGTTTACCGGCAACGGTTTTTTTTTATCAAGGGTAATTGTTTTCTATGGCAAACGATAACAGCCGCAAATTCAAACAGAATCAAATAATGTTTCGCATGCAGACCTCAATTATAGAGTACTCAAGACCTATTGTTTTTGGTGAAGATCGGTTAAGGGAAACGGGTAGTTTACCAACCTGCAACGTTTTATGTTTTAAAAGGGTATTTTATATAGCAAACGATAAGAGCCGCAAATTAAAGCAAAATCAAATAATTGTTTGCACACTGTCCTGATTTGTAGAGCACTCAAGACCTATAGTTTTGGTGAAGATCGGTTAAGGGAAAGGGGTAGTTTACCTTGCAACGTTTTATGTTTTAAAAGGCTATTTTCTATGGCAAACGATAAGAGTCGCAAATTAAAACAAAATCAAATAATTGTTTGCACACAGTCCTGATTTGTAGAGCACTCAAGACCTATTGTTTTTGGTGAAGTGCGGTTAACGGGAAGGGGTAGTTTACCTGCAAAGTTTTTCTTATCAAGGGTAATTTTTACTTCCATATTCCTTAAGGAATGGAAGTATGGTGATGGCAAAAAAAATCGTGTTCGAGATTATTGCAGATTCTGATTCTACTACACTCAAAACATGAAAAAAAGTCGTTTTCCGAAAAGTGTCTGTGTGTGTGTCTGTCTGTGTGTCTGTGTGTCTGTCTGTCTGTCTGTCTGTCTGTTTCATAAGAGGAAAGTGAAGTGAACAGTATCGAACCCAAGTAGTCCCAAAAAATTGTGTAATTTTGTATAATAATTATTTCTATCAACTTGAAAAAACGACCAAACTATGACTAAGACAAAACCCCATATATATTATTAAAGTGAATAAGAGTGAAAAAACCATAAGACACTATAATGTCAGAATCCACCAGAATAAAGTCAATAATTATTAAGTTTTATAACTATGAATAAGGTATTAAAAACTATTTTTTGTGAATAAATGGACATGATCCATTATTATATTATGTGATGTAAATAAAATAAATGTATTAAATGACTTAAATACATTATTAGAAAGAGTTTAAGTTAAAATAAAAATTGTATATTTGCAATGACAAAAAAATATTAATGTGTTGGATTTGAGACCATACACCAAGATTTCGTGAAAAAATCAATTATTATCAGATTTAAATAAAAACTATATGTAATTGTCAAGCAGACAATAGTGAACAATTTATCTTAAATAAAGGAAGCTGTCAAATGAATAAAAAACAGTCAAAATAGCCAAAAACAGTGTTAACTAAAAACATGTAATAGGCATCTAATATTGTATAATTTATGAATTTAATGTTGCCAAAATGCAACCAAATTGCATTAGAAAGCTGTAATATGATATAAAGCAACTATACTAATATACCTGACCAACTTTAACATTGTAATAGTCAAGTCAGCAAAATATTTACTTATTCCATGTATGGCTGAAGCCAATCATCCAGTACAAAAATAATCATATCTGGCTAAATACTTACATAATACTAACAAAAATAAGATAGAAAGGTACAATACATCAGAATACCTTAATAAGAAACAAACTCAGTTGAAAGTAAAGTCAATTCTAAAAGAATTTAACTAATTAGAGTGAGATTTGTCACACCATAAAAAATGACATCTCAAGACCAATCAATGATGCTATGTCATCTTGTGATAAATATAATATATGTACAAAGTAACCAGGTATCACAAAAGATAGACAAAATAATAAACTCTGTGTGTATAGTAGTGAAATAATACATATATTAAAGAAAAAGACTAATCATTGTATTAGAAAACTGACAAGAATCTAGGCCATGAGCAGAGGCCATATAAAATTGTATTTATTTGTGTTTTATTGATGTTAAAATTTGTTTATTTTGTTGTAGGAAAGTAGTAGTAGTAGATGTTCAGCTTGTGGAAGGAACTTTGTAACTCCACAACAATTTTTGTTATAAAAATTGAGTTTTCAATGACAACAACTCAAGGTGAGGGTTGTATATTGTATTGTTTATTAGACTTAAGTTAATTAGATACCAATCATATTTAGTATCGCTAGATTCAGTTAAAAACAAGGAATCTAAATGCATTAATGGCATACAAATTGTAAGTACTAATGTGAAACTGTTTGATAAATACCAGTGTAAATTTTGAAATATCCTTTGTATGAAGAATAAGAAATTCGTTCTAAAAGCTTCTACGGAAGTGAAAATTGTTCTATGACATTCCATTTCGTTTATTCTCGAACAATCTAGAAAGAATTTTTACACAAATATACCGGAAGTCGATGAAAACAGTCTACCTGATTTAGTATAAAAGCGAGACCAAATTCGACCCAAAAACACTTGAAGATTGAACTCCAGAACTGATGCATCTCACACAACACTGATCAACGCAGCTAAGGCGAAACCAAAGAGGCGAGAAATCGACAAGACACGGCAGGAAGGCTTTTCCCGTACATAGACATAACCGACTGACTTAACCTCAACGAGAGTCTACGCCAAAAAGTATCGCTGAAATAGAGCAGCGATACGGCAAATTTTAATAGAAATCACGCAGCCAGAACGTCGACGGCCCAGGAGGGACCAAACATTTAAATAGAGAACGAATTCTGCTGTGTTCGCATTGACTGACTAACGTGACAAATAATTCCCCCGAACGTAAACAAACAATACACTAAGCCTTCCTCAACACTGCATGGGAATCAGCGCTGCGGTGGCAGATTTCTGAATCAACGCTAAACAGATGATTCGTAGCGGCGGCGTTTGAACGAGATTCTACTGCCAAACGTTTTGACATAAAGTGCGGAAAAAGTAATGATCGCAAAATTTGACTTTAAATAGATTCAGTGTACACCCGAAGAGGCGAGATTGAGAAACTACCCGAAGGAAGTGTCCAGTGAGAGAATAAACGACCATTGGAACGTGAGTTACCAAAATTAGTCATTTGTTACCTGGTTACATTTATCACACAGTTGTACTTTACACGCCACACATACACCTTCAAATCACTTAGTTTTTTCTTGTAAGGCATCTAATTGATATGTCTTGGTAGTTCAAAGGAGTCACGTCCTGAGAGTAAAGATTTTTCACATATTAAACTCATGCTTTTCAACTGAGTCAAAATCTGAAATATACTAGCCGATACTTGATTGGATATATATAAAAAAAATTGTCAATAATAATAACTTGTAAAATTTTTTTTCTCTGCAATTTTATAATTTTTTTCTATGAATGTTAGTCCTTCAGACGATTTGTTTGTTTTTAAAGAACCATTAAACTTAACTGATTTTTCCAAGCTAAACTGACTTGTTTAAATTTTTTCGTAGATTTAAAAATTTTTTTATCAATCACATATTTTTTTTTTTCTTGGAACAAACGTTTCCAAGTGGCGCCCACAAAAAGCATAGTATTAAGTTGTGTTACAGGACTACATCGCTGCAGAGGATCCAGTCAACAGAGTAAGTAACAAAAGTGCGCGGAGGTAACGCCCGACAGATTACAACACAAACATTTAAACACACACCCCTTTCTTTTCGTTATAATGTGTACTACGTTATCGGCAACAAAGAAGTAGTTTTTTGTTAAAATTCCTTCCCGGGCTGTTTAGCCGTAGTCCAATGTTTTCTGCAAAACCAGACGTTTCGGCAGTGCCATCGACTGCCATCATCAGTGAAAATCGAGTGCGAAAACGTGAGGTGGTATACGTTAGTGTCCACAGTACTGTGGTTAAGGCTGAAGCAATAAGGGGAAAGAAGTAGTTTCTATGGAAAGATTTCATTTCGTAAATGATTTGAAATGTAAATCTTAGAACATGGATGTCATGTATGGTTCTCCATACCGATATTTTTCTTTGGCAAACGATAACAGCCGCAAATTCAAACAGAATCAAATAATGTTTCGCATACAGCCCTGAATTGTAGTGTTCTGAAGACTTATTGTTTTTGGTGAAGATCGTTTAAGGGAAAGGGGTAGTTTACCTGCAATGTTTTATATTTTAACAAGGGTAATTTTCTCTATGACGAACAATAACTGCTGTAAATTCAAGCAGAATAAAATATATTTTTGCACACCTTCCTGAATTATAGAGTACTCACGGTCTGTTGATTTTGGTGAAGATTGGTTGAGAGAAAAGGGTAGTTTACCTGCAACATTTAATGTTTTAAATGGGTAATTTTATTTTTATGACGAATGATAACTGCCGCATATTCAAAGAGAATCAAATATTTTTTTGCAAACATACCTGAAGTTTTAAGTACTCAAGGTCTGTTGATTTTTGGTGAATATCGGTTAAGGGAAACTTACCTCCGCTACCAGAGCTACCACTTTGCACCATACGTGCAGTCTGACCTTGGAATCGTGATCAGCGACCCAAAAAACCTACATATACCCATGTCGGGAGCTTTCGAGCGAAATATTATGTTATCGACCCCTAATTTTGGCTATTTTCGCCCTGAGAACCACCCCTTTGCACCACACGTGCAGTCTGACCTCGGAATCGTGATCAGCGACCCAAGAAACCTATATATACCCATGTCGAAAGCTTTCGAGATTATCAACCCCAATTTTTGGCTATTTTCGCCCTTAAAACCACCCCTTTGCACCATACATGCAATCTGACCTCGGAATCGTTATCAGCGACCCAAAAAACCTATATATACCCATGTCGAAATCTTTCGAGCGAAATATTATATTATCAACCATTAATTTTGGTTATTTTCGGCCTTTAAACCACCCCTTTGCACCACACGTGCAGTATGACCTCGGAATCGTGATCAGCGACCCAAAAAACCTATATATACCCATGTCGAGGGCTTTGAACGGTGTCCTAACGTCTTACCTTTGCTGTATAAGCTTGTAGGAAGACAATACAAAAAAAAATAACGAAAACCCATGGAGACTTTCTACAATTGCCTAGTTACGCCTCATTGTATAACTAATAAGGAAATGGAAGTATGGTGACGGCAAAAAAAAGTCGTGGTCGAGATTATTGCAGATTCTGATTGTACTACCCTCAAAACATGAAAAAAAGTCATTTTTCGAAAGTGTCTGTGTGTGTGTTTGTCTGTGTGTCTATCTGTGTGTGTCTGTAGATTTTTTTGCTATGGGAAACGATAACAGCCGCAAATTCGAACAGAATCAAATAATTTCTTGCATACAGCTCTGATTTATAGAGTACTCAAGACCTATTGTTTTTGGTGAAGATCGGTTAAGGGAAAGGGGTAGTTTACCTGCACCGTTTTATGTTTTAACAAGGTAATTTTTTCTATTTGCAAACGATAACAGCCGCAAATTCAAACAGAATCAACTACTCTTTTGCATACCTTTTTGAATTATACAGAACTCAAGGTCTGTTGCTGTTGTTGAAGATCGGTTAAGGAAAGGGGTAGTTTACCTGCAACGTTTTATGTTTTAACAAGGTAATTTTTTCTATGACGAACGATAACTGCCGTAAATTCAAAGAGAATCAAATATTGTTTTGCATACAGCCCTGAATTGTAAAGTATTCAAGACCTATTGTTTTGGTGAAGATCGGTTAAGGGAAAGGGGTAGTTTGCCTGCAACGTTTTATGTTTTAACAAGGGTATTTTCTATGGCAAACGAAAAGAGCCGCAAATTCAAACAGAATCAAATACTTTTTTGCGTATATCCCTTAATTGTAGAGTACTGAAGATCTGTTGTTTTTGGTGAATATTGGTTAAGGGGATGCGGTAGTTTACCAGCAACGTTTTTTTTATCAAGGGTAATTTTTTTCTATGGCAAACGATAACAGCCGCAATTTCAAACAGAATCGAAAATGTTTTGCATACAGTCCTGAATTGTAGAGAACTCAAGGTCTGTTGATTTTGGTGAAGATCGGTTAAGGGAAAGGGGTAGTTTACCTGCAACATTTTATGTTCTAACAAGACAAATTTTTTCATGACGAACGATAACTACTGTAAATTCAAACAGAATCAAATAATTTTGTGCATACCTTCCTCAATTGTAGATAACTCAAGGTCTGTTGATTTTGTTGAAGATCGGTTAAGGGAAAGGGGTAGTTTACCTGCAACATTTTATGTTGTAACAAGAGAACGTTTTTCATGAAGAACGATAACTGCCGTAAATTCAAACGGAGACAAATAATTTTTTTACAAATGTGCCTGAGTTGTAGAGGACTCAAGGCCTATTTATTTTATGTGTACTACGTTATCGGCAACAAAGTAGTAGTTTTATGTTAAAATTCCTTCCCGAGCTGTTTGGCCGTAGTCCAAAGTTTTCTGCAAAACCAGACGTTTCGGCAGTGCCGTCGACTGCCATCATCAGTGAAAATCGAGTGCGATACGTTAGTGACCACAGTACTGTGGTTAAGGCTGAAGCAATAAGTGGAAAGAAGTTTTCGAGGAAACATTTCGTTTCGTAAATGATTTTAAATATAAATCTTAGAACATGGAAGTCATGTATGGTTCTCCATACCGATATTTTCTATGACGAATGATAACTTCCGTTAATTCAGTCAGAATCAAATAATGTTTTGCATACCTTCCTGAGCTATAGAGAACTCAATGGCTGTTGATTTTGGGTGACGATCGGTTAAGGGAAAGGGGTAGTTTACCTGCAACATTTTATGTTTTAAAAACGGTAATTTTTTGTATGACGAACGATAACTGCCGCACATTCAAACAAAATCAAATATTTTTTTGCATACGTTCATCAATTCATCAATTGTAAAAGTCTGAAGGCCTGTTGATTTTGGTGAAGATCAGTTAAGGGAAAGGGGTAGTTTACCTGCAACATTTTATGTTTTAACAAGAGTAATTGATTCTATGACGAACGATTACTGCAGCACATTTAAACAATCAAATAATTTTGTGTATACCTTCCTCAATTGTGGATAACTCAAGGTCTGTTGATTTTGTTGAAGATCGGTTAAGGGAAAGGGGTAGTTTACCTGCAACATTTTATGTTGTAACAAGAGAACGTTTTCCATGAAGAACGATAACTGCCGTAAATTCAAACAGAATCAAATAATTTTTTACATATGTGCCTGAGTTGTAGAGTACTCATGGCCTATTGATTTTGGTGAAGATCGTTTAAGGGAATGGGGTAGTTTACCTGCCACTTTTAATGTTTAACAAGAGTAATTGTTTCTATGACGAACGATAACTGCCGCAAATTCAAACAGAATCAAATGATTATTTGCGTACAGCCCTGATCTGTAGAGTACTCAAGACCTATTGTTTTAGGTGAAGATCGGTTCAGGGGAAGGGGTAGTTTACCTGCAACGTTTTATGTGATAAAGAGGGTAATTTTTCCCATGAAGAACGATAACTGCCGTAAATACAAGCAGAATCAAATACTTTTTTACATATGTGCCTGAGTTGTAGAGGACTCAAGGCTTATTGATTTTGGTGAAGATCGGTTAGGGGGAAAGGGTAGTTTACCTGAAACATTTTTTGTTGTAACAAGAGTAAAGTACTTAATTTTGATAAATAAATTATCCTGATAAGAAGATCTTAATAATCCACTGTAGAAACGTAGATGAAATATATATAAATGAAGAGGCTAGTTGAACGGGGTGGAGGTAATTTTCGATAAATGAAAATTATATTTGAAGGGGGAGTGGATAATTTTTTATATATGTACTACGTTATCGGCAACAAAGAAGTAGTTTGTTGTTAAAATTCCTTCCCGTCCTGTTTGGCCGTATACCAAAGTTTTCTGCAAAACCAGACGTTTTGGCAGTGCCACCGACTTCCATCGTCAGTGAAAATCGAGTGCGATAACGTGTGGTGGTATACGTTAGTGACCACAGTACTGTGGTTAAGGCTGAAGCAATAAGTGGAAAGAAGTAGTTTCTATGGAAACATTTCATTTCGTAAATGATTTTAAATTACAACAACGAACTGTATCAAATATATAAAGAGATACCAGTCTCAAAATTTATAAGAATACAAAGATTGCGTTGGGCCGGACATGTTATGAGAATGGAGGATGGCAGGAACCCCAAGAGGGCTTTGCTGGGTACATGGGAGGGAACGAGACCTAGAGGTAGACCGAGGAAGAGGTGGGAAGATGGCGTTCCAGATGACGCGAGAGACATGGGGATAAGAAACTGGAGGAGGGTTGCAGTGGATAGAGTGGATTGGCGGCGGAGATTGGTGGAAGCCAGGGCCCGACTTGGGCTGTAGCGCCATAGGAGGAGGAGGAAATGATTTTAAATATAAATCTTAGAACATGGAGTCATGTATGGTTCTCCATACCGATATTTTTACTCTCAATACTGAAAAAAAACCTACAACAAAATATTTTTTCTTTGCTTCAGTTAAAATATTAATGCAAATTAATGGCATCTTAGCTTAGTCTCAAGTATACATCGATCGCGACCACAGAAAAAATAATTTGATTGAAGTGTATGACATCTCAGTAATGGCGAGTTAAGTTTGTACACTAACTAAAACTCCTGTTTTTCTCAGTATAGCATTTTTTTTTTTTTATAGTTTCATTATTTTGTAAATTTTTAAAAATAATCCAAACGACGTAAAGTCACATTATTTATAACGCACGACAATATTTATGATAATTTTGAAGTTAATTTCTGGATTACACAATTTTCAAGTTACCTACTACCTATAGGCGAGCGGTTTCTTCATAAGAACAATGCATTTCCCTGTCTCTCCCATAGTTTCATGTGATTTTTGGACGAGGTATAGCATAACCGCAGCTACTCACTGCCATGGCCACGATAAGTCGACCTGTGCGCTAACAAATTTATCTTTAGTTTTGCACATGGAAATCAAACCCGTGACCTCTAGATTAGTAGCCAATCGCCGTTCGCGGTACCTACTAAGACTATTCTTGATTTTTATATTTATTTAGATTGCAAATTAAGTCCACTAAGAATCCAAAAGCAGACAATCCAGCCAACTTCTTTAAACTGACAACACGTCTTGATAGTCTCGCGCAAGTTGTTTTAATTACAAACGCCGTAAAACGTAATAACGCGTACGTCATGGAAACAATGCCACAGCTGCGGGTTTCAGTCCTGCTCTCCCTTCGTTTAGGTTTAATTAAGAACTGCCACTTGTCAATCGTCGCTCACTTCACATTGAAAATAATTAAAAAATAATTCTTTCTCCGGCGACAACTTTACTGGTTAATCCTCCTACCACCAGCCACTGTATTTTCCAATTATACTGCGTGTTGTATGTAAAACAAACAAAAAAAAGAAACGAATACTTACAAAACAGGAAACATTTTAGACTTGTAAAAGCATCACTCAGACAATGTAATGTATGTCTCGGACAGACAATACATTACAAGGAAATGTTAGTCCCATAGGTGGTGTTTATGAGACACGTTTTTGAATTCCAGAAATACCCCTTATCTACAACATGGACCCGAAGAGTTCTGGATACCATCAAGATACACCAGTAGTGGTTTTCACTACACGTCACAAAATTTTAATGGAAAAAATGACTGTATCGTTCTCTAATCAATACGAAACCGCCACTGAATTGTCATATGCTATCGTTTTTGCGGGTCACATGTCCAGACCAAATAAAACCGATGGCAGTTGATGTTGGACTGACACAACTTTAAAGTTGGGGTACGCTTGTCCATTCAGTGAGCAGAACTACAGAAGTTTTCCTTTCACGAGTGTGTTTACTATACAGAATTTAACCCATGTACCCGTATTTCAAGCGTGTCATCTGTGTGAAAACATCTGATGATAGCAGAAAACAACATCTTCTTAGCAGTCAGACACTTCCAATAGATAGCCCTGTACAACGTCCTATATAACAGCGGAATAGACACGTTTTTAAAAGAAGAGTGTTGTTTCTACGATTGTTACGACTCATTCGATGAATACTTGTTTCAGATGGTACAATCTGAAACTGTTCAACTGCCATGACCGTAATGGTTTATGAAGGAACAGTATTCAGAAGAGTCGTAGTGATCGAAGAAAGAAAACGCGTTATTCCATCGTTTCTTGCGATTGCCAGATGGTAGAATGTGAAACTATTCAACTGCCATGACCGTAATGGTTTATGAAGGCACATAATTCAGAAGAGTCGTAGTGATTGAAGAAAGAAAATGCGTTATTCCATCGTTTCATGCGATTGCAAGATGGTACAATGTGAAACTATTCAACTGCCATGACCGTAATGGTTTATGAAGGCACATCATTCAGAAGAGTCGTAGTGATTGAAGAAAGAAAATGCGTTATTCCATCGTTTCATGCGATTGCAAGCTGGTACAATGTGAAACTATTCAACTACGATGACCGTAATGGTTTATGAAGGCACAGCATTCAGAAGAGTCGTAGTGACTGAAGAAAGAAAACGCGTTATTCCATCGTTTCCAAAGACTTTGAATCCAACGTACGCCACATGTTGGCACGTGGTGATGGTGATAAATATTTATCCCGGTTAAATTGTTGGCACTCGGCACTCTTAAAAAATAAGGAAGCAGGAAGCAAGCAAAGGCGATTTATAGGAAAGAAAAAAATCGTCGCAGTTCTTGTGTGGCTGCTGAGGACGATGTGCAGGTAATAACAGAAATCTGTGACCACATTTCAAAAGACAAATATATAGTAAAACGCATCTTTAAACGTATCTGCGAATACGTCTAAGATAGGGGTATGGATGCGTTTTATCGAGCAGTGAATTCGGAAACTATATACCTAAGCACATACTATAGCTCTCCTTCCGTCGTATCTAATAAAAATAACGATTCTTTCTGCTTAATGTGAACAACTATTGCGTACTTCATATTTTCTTTGTTCTTTAGGAAAAAAACTGGCGTAGTCCCTCCCAATGTATTGTTGGTATTGTTAGTCCCTCCCAATTACTTCTCGGATTGTAGTTTGTCGTCCGGTATTAATTTTCATCCTTCCCTTGTCCAACAATAACACTCTAAAGAACGTTCTTCTTCTTCTCCTTCACATTCTAAACAAGAATAGTGTGTGTGTGCGCTCGCGCGCGCGCGTGTTTTCTTACAGACTTCCACACTCGGTATATTGGTGTTCTTGTTCTTTCACATTATTTGTCTCCGCCAGTTTTTGTCTTACTCTCGAAGTTAGACGTCTTCTTCTTTCTGTCGATATTACTGAAAAATTACAGCAGAGAACTTATTTTTTCTTCACCGAGCAATTCTATCTCTTAGAGTCGGGTAGAGGACAAAACAAAAAACGCAAACCAAATCAGAAACTACAAGATGAACACCGTGTGTGTGTGTGTGTGTGTGTGTGTGTGTGTGTGTGTGTGTGTGTGTGTGTGTGTGTGTGTGTGTGTGTGTGTGCGCGTGTGTTCGAAATAATTTATTCTTAAGTTCTCTAAAAATTAAAAAAATATTCTAACCTTCTGATGATGAAGCTTCGATTTTGTAATTCATGAACGTCGTAATACGTATTCAGTAGTGTATCCTTTCAATGAAAATACTGCAAACACTTCTGCTATACAGAGAGATATCGAAAAGTCACTCGACCCAAATGTCAAATCACTGTTGGACTCCTACTTATGTTTTGTTTAGTTGTACTCCTTTTGTTTGCTCATAAATTTAACAAAAACGTCAAAGCAAATTAACTTGTGAAAAATGTACCTACTTCTTTAAAGTTACAATACATATTAAAACACGTGCATACACAAACATTTTTTAAGTGTAGCTTCGACGTTGCGAATACACTCTTCGATATTGTTTTTGAGATCACTAAGTGTGTGTGGATTGCTGGAGTATGCATTATCTTGTAAAAAGTGCCATAAGTAAAAATCAACATGATCGCGGTAACCTAGGGATCCAAATACCGAGAGAGATTATCCATTTACCACTGAAATCGTGCAAAACTTATATATTTGACGTGTCCATACAATCGCTCCCGGACAATTTTGTTCCCCGCGATAATTACTTCTCGGACAGTTGTGAGCTTTCAGCTCTTCAGAGTACTGAGTTCGTGTTGACACGCTTCCCCTTTTTCAAATAATTTCCTTTTTAACCAGAAAATTCCACTCTGCGTTTTCAGGCTGCTGTCTGCCTTGGCTTAATGGGTTCACTGTAGATAGTTTTTTATTTATTTTGCTGCTGAGCAAATCAGCCGTATGAATACTGATAACATTGTACATAACAAGTAACGCAAAAAAGGGGCATTCAAAAAAAAAACTAAAGGAAAAGTTGACAAATTAAAAAAATAAACAAAAAGTTAACTGTTAACACAACTGTTCTGATAAAAAAACAAATAACATTTTTCTGATAACAAACTGATAATACAAGACTCAAGTCTTACAACAACAACAACAATTATTACGAGTTGGTTGATCAGAAGGAAATTATGACATTGTTTTCTTTAATTACCAAACATAAAAAATAAAGTATCTAGAGCACTGGAATAATTAAGTCAAGGCAGTCATAACTTTGTAAACGCAGAGCGGTATTTTCTCAAGTAGAAAATTGTTTGAATATGGTGATACGAAGGAAAACGAAGTTAATACTGAAATTTCACAACTGTTTGGAGGACAATTGGGCGGGAAGGAATTGTCGTGAAAGCGTGTTTTAGCCAGCCACTACCAATCCAGCTATGAACTGAGTGAATATTTTTTGGTAGCGGTCAACTGTGATTCTCTTCGAGAATATACGAAGGATCTAGGCTCCACAGTTGGTAAAAGTCACACCAAAACGTGACTTATAGAGAATTCAGTGGCTGTTGGAACCCACGTGGAATTTTTGAAGATCATATTCATTACTGGCTACATAGCCGTTATGATGGAAACCTTGACTAGAACAAACCCTGACGTTTCGAATGAAGCTTCTGTGCCTCCGACAGTAATACATTGTTTTTCCTTGTCTAATTTTTGGAATTGATGTATTACTTTAATACGGAATGTCTATAATTTTAGCAATTTATAGCATTTTGAATACTTACGCAGATAATCTATCTGACTGGAAAGTATTCGAAGAGTCTTTTCTGAAGAACGAAGTCACACATAGTCTGTGCGTTGTTGCAGACGAAGCGCGTACGATCGGTAACACTTCCTGTCTCCTAAAATAGAGTTACTAAACGACATATAGTGGATGTGTTTTGCATCTAGAAAACTATCTAACAAATCTTATTGACAATGTGTATACGACTGGTATTTGAAATAACTGTCAACAATGAATACGCTTTGCTTCTGCGTGAAAAGCACCGCTACTGGGACTGCCAACATTTTGTATACGTCCTTATTTCTCTGACTTTATAGTAGTGAAAGGAGTTTCCTTGAAAGTCTGCTGCCAAATTTTGTATACGTCCTTATTTCTCTGACTTTATAGTAGTGAAAGGAGTTTCCTTGAAAGTATGCTGCCAAATTTTGTATACGTCCTTATTTCTCTGACTTTATAGTAGTGAAAGGAGTTTCCTTGAAAGTATGCTGCCAAATTTTGTATACGTCCTTATTTCTCTGACTTTATAGTAGTGAAAGGAGTTTCCTTGAAAGTATGCTGCCAAATTTTGTATACGTCCTTATTTCTCTGACTTTATAGTAGTGAAAGGAGTTTCCTTGAAAGTATGCTGCCAAATTTTGTTTACCTCTCGAAACTATCGGCCTCGTGTCAGCAAACTCGGTGTTTTTGCGCAAGACACTTTTGTCTACCCTCAAAGAGTACGTCCTTTTAGAACAAATCAAAGCGTTTTTGTTATGTGAGTGATTTAAACGTTATTTTAGGCACTGTGCGGTCAACACTGAAACATGAAGCCAACTTAAATAGTGGTCGTCTGATGCAGAAAAGTTAGTAGAACACTGGAGCCATGGGATAGCAGTTACTTTATGATTACTAAAGAACGTATACAAAAAACCGCATGAACGTTATATATTTGGATGTAGGTTTATTTGAGTAATAACAGATACTCGGTCAGCGGGTGCTTCAATTTCATGGCTAGTTTGACGCTGTCCCAGCTGAGACATGTAGATATGGAGTTGATATATGTAGTAGCCTACATGTGTACTTGATCTGATGTACTTGTTAGATAACACCGGCTAAAGACTATGCAATTATATATAACGTCAAAATTGAATGAGACTCAATGTTTACAAGAAATTATTATTATTAAATAGATATCAACACAAATATGTAAAGAATAACTATAGAGAATACCGTTAGAAGATATCAGAGCGGTGTTTTTTCAAAAGATCGCACCCTTGTCTTGGCGACAGCTAGACGGCTAAAAGTACGAAAAGTCACATACGGGACAGAGAGCCATAAAATTGTATTATATTTAAAAAAACAGCAAAAAATAGGTGAAAACTTGTGAAAGGTGAGTGCTTGCAACAATAGATACCGTACCGTTATTTTAAACAGAGAGCATTAGACAGAGAAGCGTAAGGATAGCGTCACTTCCCACCATAGCTCGAAAGATTTGCACGCGCTGTTAGTTAACGAATAAGAGAAAGCGTCATTTTTTCAGCGGGTAAATTCTATAGTTGGGTTGGATAAAATCAAACATCGCGGTACTCTAATCCAATGGGAATGTGTTTCGTAAATATTAAGTGAGGGTAGAATTAGTTAGGGTATAAAAAAAACGTAGTTTGGAAATTTGGGAGAGTCAACGAAGGTATTATAACTAAAAGACTCGTAATTTGCGTATTAGTAAAATCTTAATAGTAATTTAGGTAATCGGAAATATTATAACTATAATACTCGTAATCGGCGTGTAATAATTGTTAATTCAGTGAAGATATTGTAACAGTTATACCAGTATTCATTATTTTAATAAAACTAAATAATCGTAAGTTTGGAAGAAATTGTCGGAGAAGTTATAAGCGTAAAGTGTAATCGATAATTTAATCAACGGGAACCGTTAATATTCAATCAAAAGTGATTAATCTTTGTAGAAGCTACTGTAATTCGACTGAGACAGTATCAAAGTTCATGTCGGAAGTAAACGTGAATCGGAGAATTACCACAGCGTGAGTCGGAAAATTAGTAAATCGTCTGACGGTATCGGCCTGAACGATCCGTGTTGCTAGCACTTAGCTTAATTTCATCTACATGCAAAGGTGTTAAATATAGTGCCTAATACAACATATTCTTGCTTTAAATAATGTATTAGCTGTGAATTGTGTATGGTGAAAGTGATACCTATGTATACCTAAAGTGTTATAATCAACGAGTGCCACCAGCAAGGATCTACTGTCCCAACAGAGGACATCAGAACTCCAGGACAGCACACTTCGAGCGGATAACCTTCAGCACAGACTGGAATTCGACAATCAAGTAACCCATAATTGAACATTCAAATTTACATTATATTTCATGTAAAATCTATCATATTCATATTGGCAATTCAATACGTCTAAAAGATCCACTATCAAAAGAGACAATTGCTAAGAAAGTTGAATTTTCAATATTGTAACCATATAAAAATCTTGCGTACTTGTAATAAGCAAATGCAAAGAAATTATTAAATTTATAATTTATGCTATTTAAAATTGTGGTAATAAGTTATTTCATGCCCTGAGGTAATTCCTACTGTCACTACAAAAGCAAGAGTTGAAGTATAGCCTTTAATACACAACGGATTTTAGCATATTATTTAATACTGCTCTCTTGTGTAAAGTAGTATTTGGCGCCCAACGTGGGGCTTAATCTATAAGCTTAGCAGACTGAATTGAATTGCAAATAGAATATAAGAAAAAAGTAGAATAAGAAATATAGACTATAAGAGAAAATTGTATGATTACACGAAGTAAAAGTAGGCGAACGAAACACATGCATAACAACACAAGCAAGTTAAACGACAAGATGAACACAGAAACAGCAACATCTCAAATAGCGAAGGGGAATTTGATATCAACAACCAATTAGGAGACCCTAATACTATTGCCCAACTTACAATGAAGGATCAAGATTCAGGGACGCGGGGACAAGACAACGAAGAAATAGAAACACAGCAAATAACACCGGAAACACAGCACGAGATCAGACCGAGACCAGCACAACAAACAACACCAGAAGCACCCAAAGAAATTGACATATATACGATATTACAACAAATGTCAAAACAATTGCAAGAACAAAGGTCAGAACAGTCGCAACAGTTAAAACAAATGCAAAGACAAATATCACAAATGTCACAACAAATTATACAACAAAATCAAATACTTAGAGACGAACTAGCCACACAACTTAACGAATTCAAGAGAGAAAATCATGAAATCATTCAACAATTTAGAGTAGAAACTAAAACAATGATTAATGAAGAAATTAATAGTATTAATGTTGAAATTAATAATAAGTTTAGCGATACTGAGAAACAAATTAAAGAAATTGATGATAAACACAGCAATGACATTGAAATAATAAACAAGAAGTTAATCGCGACTAATAAACGTTGTGACGAGAGTTTCGCTGCGCACAAATTAGAGGCAGAGAAATTACGAGAATTAGAGAACAAAATCGATAATAATTCGGGCGAGACTAACCTCAAATTACAACAACTTCAGAGCGACGTTCGAACAAAAATTGCATTGGCAACTGCGTCACCTATCAACCGAAGCATTGCTAATGAACAAATAAAGGAAATAAAATGCAATGGGACAAGCAACTTTCCTATGGAGTTTATTAAGGAGTTGACTGAATTATACCAAGAATACTAACAAGATATCAATAACATCACCTGGGTGTCAAGACATCTTGAAGGAGAGGCCGCAATCTGGTGGAGGTTAGTTAGAGACAGCATAAACACCTTTGTGGAATTTACTGAAGCTTTTCTTAATAAATATTGGAATGACGTTATACAGGAACGCGTGCGAGACCAGCTGGAATTCGGACGGTATCACCAAGAAGCAGGGATGAGTATGATTCAATATCTAGAGAGAAAGTTTTTAGAGAACCGACAACTGATTCCTCCCATCTCAGATAGACACTTGATACGAAAAATAGCGAGGCATTATCCACACGAAATCGAGGTTGCCATTATTACCCGTGGTGTGAGTACAATCGTTGAGTTCGAACAAGTGCTATTAGAATTTTATAGTTTGCGTAACGGTAATAGGTCAGTGAACCAGAGACAACTCGATCACCGGCCAAAACATAAGCAGTGGAAGCGCGCAGATGAAGAGAGAGAGAAAGTTACTGATCACGAGTCAAACAGAGACAGAGAAAACGAGGGACGACAACAATACGCCCGCCAACCAAAATGGAAAAACCAGTTTAAAGCTGAAACAAACGTGGTTCCATCGACAAGTGGCGCAGGTAACAAAACGGTCTCGACAATGCCAAAAAACTTGGCAAACCCTGTAGTAGACGGAAAATGGGGGTTCAAACCCACTTTCACTTTCTATCAGCTGGACCACAGCATCCGCGACTTTTTCGCTGATCTGTGTCAAGATCCGCGACTTTTTCGCGTATCTGGACCACAGCATCCGCGTTATTATTTTTATATGCCGCCTTTCGCGAGCCTAGATCACTTTCACTTTCTACTGGACCACAGCATCCGCGACTTTTTCGCTGATCTGTGTCAAGATCCGCGACTTTTTCGCATATCTGGACCACAGCATCCGTGTTATTTTTTTATATGCCGCCTTTCGCGAGCCTAGATCACTTTCACTTTCTACTGGACCACAGCATCCGCGACTTTTTCGCGTATCTGGACCACAGCATCCGTGTTATTTTTTTTATATGCCGCCTTTCGCGAGCCTAGATCACTTTCACTTTCTATCAGCTGGACCCGCAGCATCCCAAAGGTGGTGGGTGGGTGGGGGGTTCCGACTTGATGCATTATAGTGTATATATTAAATATATGATCAGGGTTACCAACCTTGCATGAGTTCAAATTTGTTGTGTGTTATAATGTATATTAAATCTATATGATCAGGTTTACCAACCTATGTATGGGTTCAAACTTGATATGTGTGTGTATTATAGTGTATATTAAAATATATGATCAGAGTTACCAATCCTGCATTATTGTGTGTATAGAACAGATCTGCCAACATTTTTCTTCGGTGGGAAATTCAAACTATATTATAGTGTATAGTAAATTGTTGACGACTTCGATATCAACTCTCTCTCCCCTCCTCTCTCTTTGTCTCTAGACACAGTTGTCGATCACGATATAAACTCTCTCTTTATGTCATCAGTTTTACATAAGCGTCGTGCTACTTATGGATTATTGTAAGTAGCGATACTAAAATGTAATCACCAGGAAATATATATTTATCACCTACCTCGTTGCGTCCTACTTCTAATTTTTTTTGACACATGACAGTCATTGACCACGATTTAGAAATTAATATACTGCCAAGTCTGTGTGTGTGGTAAAGTGTTACGCATAAAAAAAAAATCTCCTTGAAATAAGGTATTTTCAAAAGTTTTGTGTACACATACACACATTGTGTATGTCTCTCTCTCGCTGCAAACGTTGACAAGAATTCCCTTATTCAAAGCGATTTGTATGTGTACACGAACTTAAATATAGTTTACAGACGATTGTAATTTTAAAAATTCATTTTTGCATTAAATATATATATCGTAAACAATGGAATAATAATAATATTTCGTCATTAGAAAGTTATATATTCAGTGTGGTAATAGTGATAGAAAGAGTAACTATGCACACACACACACACACACACACACACACACACACACACACACACACACACACACACACACACACACACACACACACACACACACACACACACACACACACACACACACACACACACACACACACACACACACACACTTAATTATGGTTTACAGACCATTGTAATTTTAGAAATTCATTTTTGCATTAATTAAATATATATCGTAAACAATGAAATAATAATAATATTTCGTCATTGTAAGATTTTAATAAAACAATTATCAGTTTAAATAATAATAATTTTCGTGATTGTAAGATACAACCTGCAAATTATTAAAATCTCTCTCTCTCTCTCTCTCTCTCTCTCTCTCTCTCTCTCTCTCTCTCTCTCTCTCTCTCTCTCTCTCTCTCTCTCACACATTTCTGATTACTATACAAATAATTGCATGCATATTCGGAGGTTTATAACGAAATAAATTAAAATAAACCATAATTTGTTTTAAATAATTAAATATATATTTACAACACCGTACACAAACTTAAAATATAGTTTACAAACCACTATAATACAATTATTCAAAATACATTTTACATTGATTAAATATATATATCACAAACAAACATTGTTATATATAAAATAAATACAATATTAATAATAATATTATTTTAAATGATTAAATACATATTTACAGCACTGTACACAAACTTAAAATATAGTTTACAAACCGTTATAATACAATTATTCAAAAATACATTTTACATTGATTAAATATATATAGCACAAACAAACATTGTTATATAAAATAAATACAATATTAATAATAATTTTTGACATTGTAAGATTTTTAAATAATAATTTCCCGGCTGTAGATACAGTTCACAAGGAAGTTTATCTGTAACATAACAATACAGTTGATATTAGAATCACTGATACGATAAATATTCAATTATCACATGCACACACACACACACACACACACACACACACACACACACACACACACACACACACACACACACACACACAGTTAGTGGAAAGAATCAAATGCATTAAGTAAGTAAACTTTTTCAAGTATGTGTCATTTTTCATAAGTTAATGTACTTTCAAATAATTTCTAATCAAACCAAATATTATTCATCGGAAATTTGTAAATACTGCCTAGAATCAATGATACATTTATCACATAAGTTAATGTACTTTCAAATAATTTCTAATCGAACCAACTATTATTCAACGAAACTAAATAGAATCAATGATACATTTATTATGTACATACAAATTCAATTATTAAAGTGTTAAGTACAGAGAGTTGAAACTACACACACACATACACACACACACACACGCATCAATAAATTGTTTGTTAACACGATTGCTACTTACGACGTTAGGACTCAATCTCTACTTGTGTTGTTTGATTTCTCGTCCCTCGATACACTAAATGTAGTTCTTTAGGTTTGATATGTCTGAGCTCCTCATTCGTGAAGACGCCTGCATACCTCTTGGGAAGATAGACACGATACTGGCGGTCGCCATCCTCCAACGTAGCAAGCACAGAGTTCCCATATTTTGTGTCCACATTTGTTAAGACCATGATGGGATATTTTTTATTCACTGTCAATTCTGAACATCGTTTGTACTCGATAGCACTTACAGCATTAAACTTTACAAGAAACGACATTATTAGAAGAGAGAGAAAGACACTAGTGAACACGTCTGTATCAAGCGAGAGAGAACCAAACAATGACAGAATATTCGACACAAAAGGACAGTACAATGTGATAGTGGTGGTGGTGGTGGTAACGTCGTCATCAGAAAAGTCGGTGTCCCACTTTCATTTGCATGTATGAACATGTCCCACAGACGAAATTAGAGACACCAAAAATATAACAATGTCATTAGGAAAGTCCATTTTCATAAGGAAATAGTCACCGCTTACAGCTATGCATGTATGTACATGTCCACAACAGAATGAGAGAGATATAAATGTCATCATTCGCTGTGACCTACTTTCTAAATTTGTTACATTAAAAATGTTTGTTTAAAGCAAAAATCATGAATCATCCATTCCCGAATAGCATGCACCTTATAGTTGGCGCATCGGTCAGAAGAATTGAAATGTCTAAGACATTCTGTTCCATGAAATAGATACGGTATGTTTTTAGGACAACCAAAGTCATCGAGATTGATGATATTATTGTGTATTATCTTTGATTGCAAAAAACGTTTTTTCTCAAAACCCTTCACAAACACATATTTATATATACGTGTATGTGATGTTAACAATGAAACAAGATTGTCGTACGGTGTCTCTCCTTCGCTCCATCTAAGTCTATGATAATTTGACGTTAACCAGTGGTTTGTCCTAACGTATTTGGGATTCGTAACGGATGTAGCAGGCGGAGTCAAAATCCAATGTCTACCAGCAAATCTCAGAACGTCCATGATTGACAGTTCCTTCACAATATATTTTCCGTTGTCGTCGAAAAAGCACTGGAAGTCGATTATAACTGCAGTGTTATCGATAATAATACTGTAAGACAAAGAAACCACACATTACAAACTTATATATATATATTATGTTTAAACACACAAATATCGTTGAGATATTAATATGTGAACTTACGTTTACAGACGTCTGGACTGAAGCACCGAGAGACGTCAACTGACGAAAGAAACAAGTGTTGAGGGGGGTTACTATACATGAAGACAAATTTTTTTAGCAGGTGGGGAGGTGTCGTCGTTCTCCATGTTGATGCGTCGTCGTATTCGATAATGACCGTATGCAAGCGTATCATGACCATTGTCTAGTATATAGCGCTTATCATCATACGGTGACAACGCTTGCTTATTTACACGCATCGTGTACAGCGTATGATGATCGCTACGTAAACAAAGTGCACTGGTAGAAAACTGACAATGATCAGTGAGACACTTGCGATACATATCGTGTCGCAGACTCCTCTTAATCGCAACTCGAGGCACACCTTTACATACACGTTTTTGACACTCTTTGGTAGGATCTTCGTGGGCCACAAGGAACGAATAACATTTCGCACGGAGACCCACGAATTCTCTAATAGGACGACCACACGTTTCATCCTTGAACAGTCCGACAACCTTTTTGTTCTTAAGGCTATAACAAGGATGAGACGTAGGGTAATCCGATGTGTCAAAAACGTGTAGGTCCTTCTTCATGTCTGCATACAAGTCTGATGTTTGAATGCTATACATCAGACTGTCTGTATCTGTCATTAACAATTTAACGTTGCGACCGTACTTGGCGACAGCATAACGATAATGAAAGTCGTACATTATCGTTTTGCTAACGTCAAGCACCGTGAAGCCGACATACACGGGACGGGAAAGAACAATGGATTTTTTACGGAGTGAGAGCCCCACCAGATCGTTCGTATAACGAATCATACGTTTTAGCCTAGGTGTGGAAACTAGTTTTTGAAGCCGTCGTTCATTCGAGACTAGTTCAAAGTCTATATGTTTCCGTACGTTCTCCAGCGACTTACCGTATACGGCGTTGTTCATCAGTTTGAAAAGGTCTTTTTCAAAGCTGTTGACGGCTGCTTGCCTCTTGCGGGTGTTGAAATCGATAAACGGTTTCAACCAAGCGCTTTGCTTAAAACACAACACCCTATGAGTCGCTTTCAGCTCTAAGCCAAGACTTAAATACAATTTCAAATTTCGATAATGGAGAACGTAATTTTGTTTGTCCTCCAAAGTTGTTAACAACTTCTCTACGGATGACCCTGATTCGTTATACGATGATCTGTATATACTCTCATTTAAACGTTTGGAAAAGGGAGAATTGATATCGGGTGTTACGCGCTGGCGTACAGGTGCAAGCGGGTAGTCGGAATGCAGGTCGTGTAAGGTATTAGGATAGTGTAGGTCGACTTCGGGGATGTATCCGATGTCGGAATCATCACTCACATTACGTACGTCCAAGGACTCTATTTCGTTACGATCGAGCCATCGGAAGTCTGCGTAAGGGAGTGGTTGCGACATGGCTGCACCGTATAAATTGTTACAGTCCGTATACAGAATGAAGGAGGTCGGTTTCGAAACATCGTACTGATCTGGAATCAAAGGATTGTTAGCGACTGCATGACGGTTGGATATCATCGCGCAGCCTCCGCGGACCCCAGACTCGACGAACAGATGTTGATTTATCTCTATCAACAGCTCTAATTCGACCCCTGTCATTTTTAGCATCGCGTTCCAAGCGAGTCCGGGAAGCGAGTAAAAATGACACGGGTCCAAGCAGTAATCGCGTAAGGCCATGTCTCGGAAACTTTCAAAGACATCGGCCAGCAGCATTACGTCTGTCAACAAATACAAATCGTGGTAATCTCCAAACGTACGCAGATTGAATGCACTCCACACGTTTTGCGCGTGCTCGTAATCTGCGTCCGAAATAGACGATTCCATCAACCGGTTATCAAAGTGTTCACGAGCGGGTAGACTTGTTTCGTTGAACCGATCAATACTGTCAACGTACTCGTATGGGTATACCCCCTTGCGTACGAGCAGATTGGTCTGTTCATCGAAACCCCGTCTAAGCATTTCCTCTCTGAGCAAAGGAAATTGGCTCCCGGACGTGGACAGATTGGTAACGAGTGTGTCCAGAGAGCGATTAAGAAATTGAAAAGAGTCTACGAAACGCAAGGGACCCAGGGAGAACGACACGTAACGCTCACTGGATGTTGCAATGCAGGATACGTGTTGGTCCTTATATTTTCCTAAACCCTGCATTAAATGGTGGCAGTCGTAGCCACGAAGGTTGTGAAAGAAGACGGGGATATGACGAGGCATCTTGTAGCTTAGATTACAGCTATTGTGGGCTGCTCCCAAGAATTTCCCCGTAAGATGACAATGATTGCGTACCTTGTCATCGTCTGTCAAAGGGCGCTCACACAAATGACAAACGGTGGCGTTAGTGAACGCAACATTGTCATCATCGGACATAATTATTTGTACGTTATGTCGTACTACCTTCATCATATCCTCGGCGTCTTTCATCAACCACGAGAAGAAAGTGTCTACGACGTTTTCACCTCGATAAACTTTAGCCTCTCTCCAGAGTCTGTGTGTATGATCGACGATAGCATAGGAGAAACCTGACGGAATATGCATCGCTTCGTATGATGTGGACGATACAGGAGGAGAAGTTATTTTCTGACGGGCACCGTTGCTATCAACTGAGTAGAATTCACCTAACTCGTGCACTGTCGTCGGGACGTTGTTACCAGGTGAACACGATTGAAGCGGAGTGATGAGGGACTCGAAGTCGGCGTAGACGGTAAAGGGTACTTTAAGACAGTGCGCGTAATTTTTAAATGACATAAACTTCTCCTCCTCTGTGGGCATTTTGGTTTTCTGCTCGCCGTAAGGTGTGCAGTAGGAGAGATGATCGGACAGACCATGTTCTGTGGAGAAACGATGCAGGCAGTAGTCGCAGTAAAATGATTTTTCTTTGTGTTTTGTAAGGGATGATAACAATCTACTCATGTTACTGATAAGACAGTAGTGTTTTCGGCTATTTGTATCGGACAGAAGTAAAAGATTAACATGATGTAATCTGTCCTTATTGGGGGTAATTCTTAACGGATAAACCTCATTTTTTGATTCGTTTCTGATATTGTCTTCTATATCATAGCCGAAAACGTTTATAGAAATGTTGGGATTCTGTGCTTCAAATTTAGAAAGTGAGTTTATAGAAACAGGGTACTCGATACCGGACATATTAAAGGTGTTTTTGAAGGGAGCGTATTTTGAAACACGTTCTTTATGCTTTTGTTGAGGGTGTATGTGAGCTAGTACGGACCATAGAAAACACATTTCATCTTGGGGGTTCTTGATGTTGACTACTGCCCTGGTGAATGCAAGTTTTCGTGGGGTTGGAAGGTAGGAGGACGCTGCTAGAGGCCGGTACCGTCCAACAACTAGTTCCAGCTTCAGTACAGCATCCACCGACCATCCGCTCCCGTCACGGGTAAAATTGGATATGCTATTCATGATTTTATCGTAGGATTCATCGAGTAGACAGTTCAACTCGTCGTTGTCGTCCGTGAGCAACGTACGACAACGTCCGTGGAAGACGGCGTCTTTGGTTACCTCTTTTTCTTCGCCGCTGTCACCATCTAACACAGTTTTAGTGAAACGTATCCTGCACGCAATATGCCATTTGATACTGCGTAAACGTGCTTGTTCTGCCAGAATATCCTTGCACAATAAAGGTCGCACCTCGGTCATTATCGGTAATATATCTTGATCTTCTTCTTCTGTGTACACAGGCAGGTAATTAAAAGTTGTGAGGCATCCTCTAATACTAGTGTTTTGCACAATATAAAATCGTGTCATAACTGAAACAATAGAAACACATGTATTAGCTAATAGGAATGATGAATAACACACACACACATTCATGTTTGTGGCAAATAAATAGATAGTACACGTTAGTAATACGTTAGTTTATTGCAAACTGTGAAGATGGCAGCTACTCCTGATTTTAGCATTGAAAGTGAAAGAAGAAAATCGTTCAAGTATTGGGAAGTGACGTTTGTCAGCCCCGACGAGTTAGCGTTTGCTGGGTTTTACTACTATCCGCTAAATTATGATGTTTGTGGACATAGTATGTCATTCATAGACGATAGAGTTAAATGCTTTTGTTGCGGAATTGAATTAGTTCATTGGAGAGAAGGTGACATACCTATGGTGGAACATGAAAAATTTTCTCCGTCATGTCAATTTCTAAACGATGTCAAGAGACAATACATTGGGGAGAAGGTGACAAACCTATGTCAGAACATAAAAAATTTTCTCCGCCATATCAATTTCTAAACAACGTCAAGAGACTATCTTGTACAGGTTAGACAGAGTTAATTCATATCAAACAAATTTGATTTGCTACATAATTATAGAGAGAGAGACAATTGGTATTTAAAAAAAAAAATTTTTTTTACCTTGTTGAGGATGTTCCTGTTCCTGCTGATGTTGTTGTTGTTGTTGTTGTTGTTCTGGATTCTGTTGAAGGTCGGACATGATGATATTCAGATGTGAAAATGAATACTGAAAAACAAAGAAACTGTTATAGATATATATAGTATTTTTAACGCTGGTATTATGTTAGTGTATCTTAAACCATGAACAACGCACGCAAGACTATAGCTCTAGAGCTACACAGAGCAGCGAGAAGGAATTTCGTTAGGCGCGCGGTTGAATTGAAGGGTCTACACGACTTGTACCAGGCGGATCTTGTGGAGATGATACCATACGCTCGAGTGAACAAAGGGTACAAGTACATGATGACAGTGATCAATGCGTTTAGCAAGTACGCGTACGCTGTACCATTGAAAACAAAGACAGGAAAAGAAGTAAAGCACGCACTAGAGCCTATACTAACTGCTAATCGAATGAAATATTTACAGACGGACAACGGGAAGGAGTATTACAACAGCACAGTACAAGCGTTGCTAAAAAAGTATAATGTGAAACATTACTCAACCTACAGTGAGAAAAAAGCTTCCATAGTGGAACGTTTTAATCGCACACTGAAGACACACATGTATCGAGCTTTCAGCGAACAAGGACACTACCGCTGGTTGGATCTACTACCTACATTACTGAAATCGTACAACAATACAACACACAGAACCATTGGTATGAAACCTAGTGAAGTGAATGACGCCAACGAACATATAGTGTTGGAACGAATAAGGAAGAACACAGCGCCTAAAATCAGTCCAACGAAACCACCCAAATTTAAAGTCGGTGACTGTGTTCGTATAAGTAAGCACAAAATGACGTTCGCTAAAGGTTATACGCCAAATTGGACTAACGAAATATTCACTGTGGATAAAGTACAATCCACTACCATCCCAGTCACTTATCTGCTAAAAGATCATCTAAACAAAGTGTTGAAAGGTGGTTTTTACGAGCACGAGATTAGTAAGTCCAAAGTCGGCGATGTATACCTAGTGGAAAAGGTGTTACAACGCAAAGGTGACAGAGTGCGTGTTCGTTGGCTCGGTTTCGATGGTAAACACGATGCATGGATACATAAGAAAGATCTAATATAAAAAAAGGTGACAGCACGTGGTGAAAACAGTATGCTTTCGGTATTCACAAAGATGAAGATTGTACAGCAAGCAAACAAATTACCAATAAAGGATATGGACTTTTTGGCTGGTGACGAAGACAGTGCTAAGCGTAAACATGACCCGCTATTACCGAACAGTATTCGCTGTATCGTTACAGGCCCAAGTTCCTGCGGGAAATCAAATGTGCTATTCAACCTACTGTTTGATGCCAACGGACTACGTTTCCGCAACGTATACGTGTTTTCAAAATCATTATTTCAACCAAAATACAGAATGCTAGAAACAGTGATGAAATCACTCGCTGATGAAGGTTTAGGTTATCATGCATACAGCGAGAACGAAGAAGTCCCGCTACCGAGTGAAATCACTGGTCTCGACTCTGTTATCGTATTCGATGACGTATCGTGTGAAAGACAAAACAATATTCGAAAGTATTTGCTATGGGGAGACATAGCGGTGTGGACACATTCTATCTATGCCAGACATATAGCCAGATACCGAAACAATTGGTACGTGACAACGCTAACTTGTTGATATTGTTCAAACAAGACGATCTAAATTTACGACATGCATACAATGATCACGTTAACATAGATATGAAATATGATGCTTTCAAAGACGTCTGCATGGAAGCGTGGAAGGATCGTTATGGATTTCTAGTCATAGACAAAGACTCGCCAATAAATGAAGGTAGATATAGAATCGGCTTTGATCGATTCATAATTGTTTCCGACGAAGTATAAAAGTGGTTGCACTGTAGTAATGTACTCAGTCCTCTTGCTAACACACGATGGCTATGAATAAGGAGGAACGACTTGTGTATGATATAGATAGGATAAGCGACAACATAAGGAAAAAATATCATGCATTACAACACGGTATGAGAGAAGGTGACGAGAAGTTTAGAAAAAATTACCGACCGATTCTGGAACCGTTAGAAGCTATTTCACGAAAGTTAAGTGGTGATATGATGGAGGAGGAGGAGGAGGAGGAGAAGCAGCAGATAAAACAAGAAGAGCCTACACAACACGTAATAACAGAAAACGAAAGTGGCACGCAGAGTCATAACGCTTCTCATTTCAGTGAAGAGGACGCCTGGAACCCTAACGCTTCACATTTCAGCGACGATTCATTAGCAAACAAATATATGCGTTTGTGTGAATCGGCGGACTGTAAACGGATTATAGATCGCATGTATGGTGTTCGATACGAAGGTGGTAAATTTATGATAGGTGATTCAAATGTAAAAATCGATGATAACGACAACTTTCATGTCAAAGGAAAAATTTACGAGGGTACACCTGGTCTGTATGAACTTTTGTTTATGAAACTACCGAAAAAATACAATAAGGACGATATGAGGAAATATAAGTCCATACTACTAGCAACCAACGGACACAAACAAAAATATAAACACAATACGCGAATAAACAGTAACAGTGGCGTCAAGTACCGACTAGTAATATCTAAATTGTTTGCACGAAAACGTACAGGGAGTGGCTATATGGGGATGAAACCGAACACTGCAATCGATACGTGCATTGGGATGATCCTAACGAGTTGGTTAATAGATTGAGACTGTTAATGGCGTCTCAAAATAGCGGCCATACTGGTCATAGGAATGAAATCGTTTCGATATTGGAAGAATTACGTGAAACCGGCATTATCATATAAAAGCAGACGCACCGTTCTATAACCATCAGTTCTTCTTCATAAATATGAGTGTAGACAAGTTCGGTAGACACGACAGCGCTGTAAGAGTGCGAAAAGAAACTCATCGAAGTCTGCGTGAGGATATCGGTTTAGGAGTGACTAACGACGGTCACTTTGATGTGAAAAACAAAAAGATATGCAACTTGGGTGATCCTGAAGAGTTGCACGATGTTGTTTCTTTACAGTACGTAAAGGACATATGCTTACAGTACAAGAACGACAACGCTACCGTAGACGCAAAAGATCATCGAATAATAAGGCTAAACGATCCGCTTAAATCAAGAGATGCAGCCACAAAACGATACGTAGACGAGAAGAGTTTGAAAAAAGATCGTGCAGGTAACGTAATCGTTAATGACTGTCGACTAACGCGTGTGCAAGCACCTGTTGACTTCAAAGACGCAGTGAATTTGGAATTTTTACACGCACACAAAATCAGTTTGCAAAACCATACTTTCTACGCTGCCGGAAGAAAAATTACGAATATAGCGAACGGTGTCAATGACAAAGACGCAGTCACTGTACGACAAATGCACGAATTAAAATTACATATAAAGACCGAATTGTACAAGGTCACTCAGGTATTTCACGCACATATAATCAATCTAATAAAGTTTGTCTATAAATATCAAGACAGCGCGACACAGCGTTCAGTCCTGTCTGAATATATTGAAGAGGTGGGGCGTTTAATAGACGTTCTCGATACGGAAACGGAAATCAAGGATTGGAGATCTGTTTACAAGAATGCACGTACTTCGTAAGAAAAGAATGGGGCGTGGTGTAATTGGAAAAATACTTAAAAACACTGTGCCCGCTATCGTTTCGTCAGTACCTACTTTGATTAATCGAGCGGTGGACGCATTACCAGTAGAATTACACCTACCCGGCTACCGATTCTGTGGACCTGGAACAAAACTCAAAGAGAGATTGGCACGTGGCGAGCGCGGAATCAACGAGCTGGACGAAGCCTGTCGCGAACACGATATCGCCTACGCAAGGTACAAAGACAACAGTCGAAGACGTATAGCTGATCGCGTTCTTGCCGACAAAGCGTGGGAACGAGTGAAAGATTGGAATTCCGGTGTTAGTGAAAGAGCGGCTGTAGCCGCCGCAATGAAAGCGAAATCGGCGGTGGGTGGAGGGAGCTCGCGTAGTGGTTGCAGAAAAAACAAGAAGAAGAAGGGTTCAGGAATTAAACGTCAATCCGTGAACAAACGCAAAACGACCTGCAAACGCAAAACAGTCTTAAGACATAAACGTAACAATAAAAAAATAGCGTCAGGTCTATACCTACGTCCTTACAGACAAAAAAACTAATTTGCATACCAGTGCGTGCATTGTCTGACAGTGATTTGTATGTGTACGCAAAACTTTTGAAAATACCTTATTTCAGAGGAGTTTTTATGCGTAACACTTTACCACACACACGACCATGGAAGAATGAGAGTGCAGTTGTTAATCTGGACAGTGCAGAAGGACCTGGTACGCACTGGGTTTGCTACAAGAAGCGAAACAAACAAGTTTACTACTATGATGCGTATGGTAATATGCAGCCACCTCTTGAGCTGACACAGTATTTTGGAACCGACACTGACATTTACTACAATTACGAGCGTGAACAGCCACCACACACAGTCATCTGCGGGCATTTATGTTTGGACTTCTTAACGCGCGAGTGATCATTAAGCGACAAGATGTCTTCGCTGTCGGTCACCTTAACAGGCACGAATGCTGCTGCTCTTGTATGTGACTTTTTCCCGCCTCTAGAACTAACAAACGGTGAATGGTATGTAGGTCTATTGGACTTTACTACATACAACAGTATACCGAACGTGATTGAAGGAAAAAACAATGTGTTTCCAGTACTACGGGACGGAACAACGTGGGACTTGATAACTTTACCTACAGGTGCTTATGAAATCGGTGACATAGAAGCCTTCCTCAAAAAGCAGTTAGGAGACTCAAAGATTAGTCTACGTCCTAACAACAATACACTGAAATGTGAACTGACTTGTGCATTGGATATTGGCTTTCAACAAACAGTGTACGGTATCGGTGATATGTTGGGTTTCAAGGAAAAGCGTCTGCTTGAAGCGAATAAAACTCACACGTCTGACGCCACAGTTAACATTATAAAAGTGAACAGTATACTGATAAGGTGTAATATAGCGCAAGGATCATACAAGAACGGTAAAACTGAGCACACGCTGCACTCGTTCTATCCGTCAGTCGAACCAGGATTCAAAATAATTGAATCGCCTACAAACGTCATATACCTACCTGTGAATGTGAGTCGTTTGGACAACATAACATTATCTTTACACGATCAGGACGGTGACGTAATAGATTTTCGCGGAGAAGTCATCACTGTGCGTTTACATCTAAAACGACTATAGACATGGGCTTGTACTTTGTTTCTTCGCCACCGCTGCTACCACAGTCGTCAGTAATAAAAAAAGAAGAAGAAGAAAGATCAGTTAGGAAACGCATCAGTACTCGTTCGAAACTGAAACGATTAACATCAGTTAACCGTCGTTTCCTGATTTCACTGGGTTTTGTTGTTGTAAACAAGTAACATGGCGAGTGGAATATTATCTGTGGAGCAGCAACCGTTCTTTGAAGACAGTATCACACACTTTTCATTTCACTCACACGCACCGTACGCAACAACAAGATATGGAAACAATGATGAAATACGTGTGCCAATACAACAACAGGACGTCTTTACACTGCCGTCAGAAAGTTTCCTCTACATCGAAGGCAAGTTGGTTAAAAACCCTAGTGCGGCTGCAGATACTGCACTGAATGTGGAACTGGTGAACAATGCTATAGCATTTCTCTTTGAAGAGATTCGTTACGAGTTGGCCGGAGTGGTAGTGGACCATACCAGAAACGTCGGTGTTACGTCAACTATTAAAACTTTTCTATCACTCAACAACAACACACGTAACGCAATGGAAAACGCAGGTTGGGTGGCGCCGACCACGAACATATTAAAAGTGAATGATGACGGCGAATTCAACTTTTGTATACCACTGAAAATGCTAATGGGATTCGCAGAAGACTATACACGCATCGTGCTGAACGTGAAACAAGAACTTATACTCCTACGCACATCTACCGACATAAACGCTATGGTTTTTGTAAGCGGACAAACGACTGCTAATTGTGTTCTTGAACTAGATAAAGTTTACTGGAAAATGCCTTATGTACATGTAGCTAATGCGTACAGATTACCACTGTTACGACTCATAGAGAAAGACCACCCGATAACTATGCCTTTTAGGACCTGGGAGTTGCACGAGTATCCTGCCTTACCACAGACTAAAAGGCAGAATTGGATTGTCAAGACCTCGAGTCAGCTAGAAAAACCACGCTTTGTTGTGTTAGCGTTTCAGACAGCAAGAAAAAATGTACTGACAGCACGCGCCGATGAATTTGATCACTGTAACGTGATCAATGCGAGACTGTTTCTAAAAAACGACAAGTATTATCCTTACGATAATTTAAACTTGGATATTGGGAAAGACCGTTTTGCATTATTGTACAATATGTACGCCAGTTTTCAAAGTTCGTATTACCACCGTTTAGACGGCAGCCCAGTACTGACACCGGAATTATTCAAATCAAAAGCCCCGCTGTTTGTATTCGATTGTAGCAGACAAGACGATGCACTTAAGTCTTCAGCAGTTGATGTACGTTTAGAATTTGAATCGTCAATGAATTTTCCTACACAGACGACTGCCTACTGTATGATACTACATGATTCGCTTGTAGAATATACGCCATTGTCCAACACAGTACATAGACGTGTTTAAGTCTTATTTTATACATATTTTGTAAATACTAGTTTTAAATATATATTTTCATATTTGTAACATTATAATATTGGAGCTGTGTGTGTGTGTGTGTGTATTTTAATTGTAAAACTAGTTTAGATATATTTTAATACTTAGATATATATTTTCATACTTGTAACACTATAATCTTGGAGCTGTGTGTGTGTATTTTTAATTGTAAAAACTGTTTAATATAATCTTGGAGCTGTGTGTATGTATTTTAATAAAATGTATATATTACACGCACTTTATTATTATTTGTATAACCCACTCCATAATGTATACTTACTTACTTGCAGCAAACTAGCGAGCGTTGTCCACACACAAACGTACCCTTAAATGACGGACGGACGTTGTACGCTTAACATTCAGCTATACCTAAAATATATCTTCAATTAGAAGTGAGACATAATAATTTGATCATACACACACGCGTGCGCACACATGTATTAAATTCAATACATAATAATGCGCTTGATGATGTTTTAATGCAAATAATTTAGGAAAGTCTACATTCCACTTTCATAAGGAAATGGTCACCGCTTACAGCTATGCATGTCCACAACAGAATTAGAGAGATATAAATGTCATCATTCGCTGTGACCTGCTTTCTAAATTTGTTACATTAAAAATGTTTGTTTAAAGCAATATTTCAGAGAATTGTAACAGACATAATAATAATTTGATCACACACACACACACACACACACACACACACACACACACACACACACACACACACACACACACACACACACACACACACACACACACACACACACACACACACACATGTATTAAATTCAATAAATAATGCGCTTGATAATGTTTTTACGTTTAAATAAATCTGTACACTCACCAACTAGTATGTGTGTTGTCTATACACCCTTAATGATGAAAGTTGTGTGTATACTACAACAGTTTTTCAACTATTTAAAAAATGCAGTGATAGCTTTCACGCAGGCAGTCAAATGAGAAATTGCCACTATAAAAAAAAAAAAAAATACGGTAAGAATATATTTCAGACAATTGTACCAGACATAATAATTTGATCATACACACACACACACACATGTATTAAATTCAATAAATAATGTGCTTGATAATGCAAATAATTTTTACGTTTAAATAAAATCGGTACATACAATAAAATTAATATAAAAATACATTAAGAATATATTTCAGAACATTGTAGCAGACATAATAATTTGATCACACACACACACACACACACACACACACACACACACACACACACACACACACACACACACACACACACACACACACACACACACACACACACACACACACACACACACACACACACACACACACACACACACACATGTATTAAATTCAATAAATAATGCACTTGATAATTTTTACGTTTAAATAAAATCTGTACACTTACCAAAGAAGATGTGTATACTGAAGACACGTAAGACGTACAGTATCAGCATGCGCAAGCAGACAAATGAGAAATTGTCGCTAATTTACTTTGCGTATATATATTGTACACTGTAGTGGGGAAAGCACGTGTGTGTGTGTGCGTCCGTTTTTAGAGTAATTACTGTCAGCGGTGCTAATGTTTGACAGGTGTCAAATTAGAAAGTAGAGCGCTTGATTTAGACAACGTACACAAGGTTAATTACCTCTGGTTTAAGTTATCGAATAATAACTATATCTAATTCTGTATCGTTGTGTGTGTGTGTGTGTGTGTGTGTGTGTGTGTGCAAAAGCTCGTGTGTGTGTCCGTTTTTAGAGTAATTACTGTCAGCGGTGCTAATGCTTGACAGGTGTCAAATTAGAAAGTAGAGCGTCTGATTTAGACAACGTACACAAGGTTAATTACCTCTGGTTTAAGTTATCGAATAATAACTATATCTAATTCTGTATCGTTGTGTGTGTGTGTGTGTGTGTGTGCATACACACTGAATATAACTTTTTAATGACAAAATATTATTATTTCATTGTTTACGATATATATATATTTAATTAATGCAAAAATGAATTTTTAAAATTACAATAGTCTGTAAGGCGTATTTAAGTTTGTGTACTGTGACAACGTAATCGCTTTGAATAAGGGAATTCTTGTCAACGTTTGCAGCGAGAGAGAGACATACACAATGTGTGTGTGTGAGAGCAGCACGTACATCGTCCGATAGCGATTTGTATGTGTACACAAAACTTTTGAAAATACCTTATTTCAAGGAGATTTTTTTATGCGAAAGAGGACATACACGCACAGGTAATTACATTATAAACTAGGAATTGCTTCCGACGTCTGCGAGCGAGAGAGAGAGAGAGAGAGAGAGAGAGAGAGAGAGAGAGAGAGAGAGAGAGAGAGGGCGTTAATATTTGTCGAATAAATATAAACTTTCTAATTTCATATACATGCGCGCGGTACTGACCACAGAGAGAGAGAGAGAGAGAGAGAGAGAGAGAGAGAGAGAGCGAGAGAGAGAGAGAGAGAGAGAGAGAGAGAGAGAGACATACACAACAAGTGTGAGAGAGAGAGAGAGCTAAAATTATTTACTCAATGTACACAGTGAGTGAGAGAGAGAAAGAGAGAGAGAGGGAGAGGAGAAAACGGCTTGAACATAACGTTTGACAACAAGAGAGATAGTTTTACTTACATTCAAATGTGAGAGAGAGAGAGAGTAACAATTATGATCATATAGTTTGAATTTCCCACTACAGAAGAGAAAAAAATGTTGGTAGATCTGCTCTATACACACACACAATAATGTAAGATTGGTAACCCTGATCATATATTTTTAATATATACACTATATAACACATATTTGAATTTCCCTCCCCCCGCCACAGAAAATGTTGACAACCCTGCTCATATAAAATATCTATACACTATAATAATAATACAGAGGTTGGTACACCTGATCATATAGATTTAATATACATTATAACACACAACAAATTTGAACTCATGCAAGGTTGGTAACCTTGATCATATATTTAATATATACACTATAATGCATCAAGTCGGAACCCCCCACCATAGGTTGGTAAACCTGATCATATAGATTTAATATACATTATAACACACAACAAATTTGAACTCATGCAAGGTTGGTAACCCTGATCATATATTTAATATATACACTATAATGCATCAAGTGATAGAAAGTGAAAGTGATCTAGGCTCGCGAAAGGCGGCATATAAAAAAAATAACACGGATGCTGTGGTCCAGATACGCGAAAAAGTCGCGGATGCTGTGGTCCAGTAGAAAGTGAAAGTGATCTATGCTCGCGAAAGGCGGCATATAAAAAAAATAACACGGATGCTGTGGTCCAGATACGCGAAAAAGTCGCGCATCTTGACACAGATCAGCGAAAAAGTCGCGGATGCTGTGGTCCAGTAGAAAGTGAAAGTGATCTAGGCTCGCGAAAGGCGGCATATAAAAATAATAACGCGGATTCTGTGGTCCAGATACGCGAAAAAGTCGCGGATCTTGACACAGATCAGAGAAAAAGTCGCTGATGCTGTGGTCCAGCTGATAGAAAGTGAAAGTGGGTTTGAACCCCCATTTTCCCTCTACTCCCTGTAAATGTGTGTTAGATGTAAGTGATAATATTAAATATGTGAACACTACGTTTCTAGATATAAGGGATGACTTAATATTAGATGATAAATATAAGTGTAAAATTAAGGAACAACAAATGCCCAGAGATCCAAATTATGTTGAACGGCGTGCCGATTAATGCATTGGTGGACACAGGCAGCCAAATAAATGCTATCTCGGAGCGCTGGTTCAACAATAATAAAAAGGATTTAGGGAAAGTAGAAATTTTAAAGCTGTCCAATACTGTAATCAAAGGAGCTACGGGCAGCAAATCGAAGAGAATTGCACAGCAGGTATTGCTAAATGTCCAAATTAAAAATTTAAATTTTGAGAGCGTTTTTATAGTTGTACCTGACCTGGTAAGGGAGTGTATTTTGGGTGTGAACCTGTTAGCGGATAGTGGGTGTGTGATTGACCTCAATAATAAACAATTAAAATTAAAGGAGATCCTACCCATGACGAGGCGACCATAGGAGAAATACTACAGGTAGAACTAGCATCAGAAGAAGAAATCATCGAAGAAGTAATCAACAAAAAAATCCAGGACATTACAGAATTAACCGATTTCGAAAAAGAAGAACTGCGGAAAATATTGATAAATAACAAAACTGTATTTTGTGATACGCCAGGGCGAATTACATCATATTGCCACAAATTTGAAGTAACGGACAGAACGCCATATTGTTAGAAGGGTTGGCCAGTACCGATGAAATATCAAAATGCGGTGAGAGCGGAAATTAAGAAGATGGAGGAGCACGGAGTTATTGAAAGAGCACAAAGTCCATACATCAACCCGATGGTGACTGTAATAAAAAAGGATCAGACGGTAAGATTATGTTTGGACGCTCGAAAACTAAACTCAGTAACTATACCGGATTATGAAGGTGCAATCCCGATTAATGAGGTGTCAACCAAGTGTGGGAACGTCAAGGTTATGTCCACGATTGATCTACGGAGCTCCTTTTGGCAGATTCCTTTACACGCGGATTGTAGGGATTACACTGGATTCCTGTATGAGGGCAAGTGTTACCGGTATACTGTGACTCCATTTGGCTTAGAAACAAGTTTAGCCAGCCTGACCCGCGGACTGGATCGAGACAGTCTGAAGAGGTGAAAAGTTTTACTATCTTGTATGTGGACGATTGCTTATGTATTTCAACCAGTGTGGAAGAACATTTACGACATCTGAAGATATTATTTCGGGATTTGAAGAAGGCTAATCTCATTGTAAATTTTAAGAAATCGCAATTATTTCGTAAGGAGATCAATTATCTGGGTTACTGTCTAACGACGCAAGGAATAACAGCTGCTCCAGTTAAAGTGAAAGCTATCCAAGAGTTCCGGAGACCAAAGAACCAAAAACAACTCAAGGGATTTTTAGGATTAACAAACTTTTACAACAGATTTACGAACAAGTACGCTGAAGCCACCCAACCACTGCTGAACTTATTAAAGAAAAATTCTACCTTCAAATGGACTAAGGAGATGGCCAATATTTTCAAAGGGTTAAGGAGCTATTTATTGAAACAGTAATTCTTAAACACCCAGACACAAACAAACGTTTTTACCTGCAGACTGACGCAAGTAAATATGCGCTAGGAGGACAACTTTACCAGCTGGACGACAATAATGAAATCGGCGTGATCGCATTCACCAGTCGTGTGTTACGAGGCGCGGAACTGAATTATTTCACTACAGAGTTAGAGTTGTTAAGCGTTGTGCACTGTCAACAGAAGTTTCGTACATATGTGTTTGGAAAACCATTAACTATAATTACAGACAATAAGGCTTTAATCTTTATCAAAAAATGTCATTTGAATAATTCACGTATCACTAGATGGATTCTTGCGATACAGGAGTATGATTTTGATATAATCCACTGTAAAGGACGAGACAACGTCGTAGCTGATGTCCTTAGTAGATATCCTGAGGACAAGAACGATGAGAGATTGATAGACTACACCGAAGAATTAGAAATAAATCATCTCACCATTCGTATTAGCAAGGAGGCTAAAGATAAATTGAAGAATATAAAAAGTCACCAGTTAGCAGATCAAAAGTTAAAACAAATCATAGAAACTGTTCAAGCAAATCAGAACCACAAACTTAACGACAAATATACTTGGCACAACAACACACTCTACAGAAAGGAAAAATGGGCGTGGAAGCTTATGTTGACAGAGGACCTGAGCCGAACTCTGATTTCGTCAACAAAATTACACAACACATTACTAAAACCTGTCAGACATGTCAAAAGAGTAAGGATTATTATAAAAGGATGATGGGAGAGACACACCCGTCATACCAAAATCAAAAGGGGAATTAATTAGTATTGACTACTACGGTCCCTTACCAACGTCAACAAGTGGGGTGGGTTAAATATATATTAATTATGGTAGATAACTTTACTAAATTTGTAAAACTATACAAGTTGAAAAAGGCGACCACAACAGTCACCATAAATAAAATCAAACTTTACTGCGAAGAAATCGGGAAACCAGTCGCAATATTGACTGATAATGGAACACAATTCACAAGTCAGCGATGGGTAACGACATTAAAAGTTGGACATAAAACCAAAATTTACTGCTATACGAAACCCTTGCACCAACGTAGCAGAACGAGTTAATTGACAACTGGGAAACATGTTTAGAGCATTAACATCAGAAAAACATTCCAGGTGGGCAAAATATTTAAAACTCATCGAAGCCTGTATGAACCAAACGTATCATGAAACGATCGAAACCACACCATACGAAGCTCAATGGGGAAGAAAGCCGGAATGTGATTGGGCCAAGTACATCGACAGTGAGATGATACCAGAAAGTCAGCAAACCGACTACCAAAATATTTATCTAAGACTTAAGGAGAAGGAAAGGAAACGGACAGACCAGATAAATTTATCAAATAAAATTACAAGATTTCAGGTCGGCGATAAAGTATTACTACGAACGTACCCGATATCAGACCTAAACAAGAGAATAATAGGGAAGTTTTGTAACATGTTCGAAGGACCGTATAAGATATGTAAAGAAGTAGGAACGGCTACGTACCAGTTAGAAGACATTCTACAACCGGAACGCATCAGAGGAAATTTTAACATCAGACAGTTAAAACCATATTACGAAAATTGACACATTACACCACACAGGGACAACAGATATTACCAAAACAGATTGTAAAAAAAAAAAATCACACAAATTTCATATATGTATGTAATAACTTATAGTTAGTTTATTATAACGAGTTTGAGCTGACAAGATTTAGAAGTTATAATTAATTAAAATTATATTGTATTTAACAAATGTGTAGGATTATCTTTCAATTAAGTTATATATTCAAGAATGTATGTAAGGTTGTGATGTACACTAGAATAAGAATAGTGAAAGTATTTTGAAAATTACTATGTCAGGCAGAAAGGGAAAGCCGGCGAAACCATTATGGGGTTCGTTGACAGCAGGTAGCGCTGCCTGTAGAGGGGTTTTGTTTGCAAACAACAATTGTGCGTCAACTGACAGATTGTAAACAGCTGAGTTGTTTTAAAAGGGATAAAATGGGTCAACAGAAAAATCTAAATGTACGGTAGTGTGTATAAATAAATTTGAATTATATGAGTTGAAATAATATAGATGTAACATGTATAAGAACTTAAAATATTGTAAAGAGTTACAAGTAAATGTAATTAGAACTGTTCTAAGGGACGCAACAATAAAATTGTTATCAATTTTCAATCAAAAAATTAAAAGAATTCTATTGGGGGACAAATATAACGCCAAAATTGAATTTTTAGAAGAAATTATTATTATTAAATCAACACAAATATGTAAAGAATAACTGTAGAGAATACCGTTAGAAGATATCAGGGCGGTGTTTTTTCAAAAGAACGCACCCTTGTCTTGGCGACAGCTAGACGGCTAAAAGTACGAAAAGTCACGTACGGGACAGAGAGCCATAAAATTGTATTATATTTAAAAAACAGCAAAAAATAGGTGAAAACTTGTGAAAGCTGAGTGCTTACAACAATAGATACCGTACCGTTATTTTAAACAGAGAGCGTTAGACAGAGAAGCGTAAGGATAGCGTCACTTCCCACCATAGCTCGAAAGATTTGCACGCGCTGTTAGTTAACGAATAAGAGAAAGCGTCATTTTTTCAGCGGGTAAATTCTATAGTTGGGTTGGATAAAATCAAACATCGCGGTACTCTAATCCAATGGGAATGTGTTTTGCAAATATTAAGTGAGGGTAGAATTAGTTAGGGTATAAAAAAAACGTAGTTTGGAAATTTGAGAGAGTCAACGAAGGTATTATAACTAAAAGACTCGTAATTTGCATATTAGTAAAATCTTAATAGTAATTTAGGTAATCGGAAATATTATAACTATAATACTCGTAATCGGCGTGTAATAATTGTTAATTCAATGAAGATATTGTAACAGTTATACCAGTATTCATTATTTTAATAAAACTAAATAATCGTAAGTTTGGAAGAAATTATCGGAGAAGTTATAAGCGTAAAATGTAATCGATAATTTAATCAACGGGAACCGTTAATATTCAATCCAAAATGATTAATCTTTGTAGAAGCTACTGTAATTCGACTGAGACAGTATCAAAGTTCATGTCGGAAGTAAACGTGAATCGGAGAATTAGTAAATCATCTGACGGTATCGGCCTGAACGATCCGTGTTGCTAGCACTTAGCTTAATTTCATCTACATGCAAAGGTGTTAAATATAGTGCCTAATACAACATATTCTTGCTTTAAATAATGTATTAGCTGTGAATTGTGTATGGTGAAAGTGATACCTATGTATACCTAAAGTGTTATAATCAACGAGTGCCACCAGCAAGGATCTACTGTCCCAACAGAGGACATCAGAACTCTAGGACAGCACACTTCGAGCGGATAACCTTCAGCGCAGACTGGAATTCGACAATCAAGTAACCCATAATTGAACATTCAAATTTATATTATATTTCATGTCAAATCTATCATATTCATATTGGCAATTCAATCCGTCTAAAAGAATCCACTATCAAAAGAGACAATTGCTAAGAAAGTTGAATTTTCAATATTGTAACCATATAAAAATCTTGCGTACTTGTAATAAGCAAATGCAAAGAAATTATTAAATTTATAATTTATGCTATTTAGAATTGTGTTAATAAGCTATTTCATGCCCTGAGGTAATTCCTAAGAGTCGCTACAAAAGCAAGAGTTGAAGTATAGCCTTTAATACACAACGGATTTTAGCATATTAATTAATACTCCTCTCTTGTGTAAAGTAGTATATATTTGGCCTGAATTCTATACGTGTCGTGTTTAGCGAACTTCAAAGACATATCAACAACAGGAAAGTGCTAACAAAATGCAGTGTCGTGCGCAAGGTTTAGTTCTGGGTCACGGGTGAGGTCAGAGTTAGACTAAAAAACATTGTTGTTTATAGTATATCGATGATTATTAGAAACTCATAAATAACTCCACCTTATTTATTTATATTCTCCATTTTTTATTCTTTACGACAGCAAGACGGCTATTTTTTTTTTTTTTTTTTTTTTAATTATCAGTTGGTAAGAAACATAAGGAAACTAGAAAAGAATTACATACTATTTAAACATAAATATTGTTAAACTTTGTACATTCAATATTTTGCAATGTAACGGCGTGTGCGTGCAGTGACGTCATTCCCCCCGCTAAACTGCTGCCAGCGTCTTACACACGCTCGTAGTAGTCTGTTGTTAGTTAACTGTTACACTCCAAACGGGAAACAAGCCTTCATTCGCCAGCCGCGGCTATGTAATTATTTTCAATACGGAATATTCTACTTCAAATTATTATTATGCTCTTCAGCGTTTAATGCATTAGCACTTAGGCGATTTCGGCCTCAATTCATTATCATGACTTTCAGTATTTAATTTAATTCTACTTCTCAGGCAATGTATGCCGCGCTACACTGCACGTGCCATGCAATCATTTTCTTACAACCTTTAATAAACAGTTAATTCAAAGAAAATATACAGTCCACTACTTTATTTCACATCATACCAGCCAACTCATCACATAACGTTGCAAGACCAACTCAAGATTATTTTGAGAGCGTCGAAGACGTACCATTTGGTCCTCCGGGCCGGATCAAGATTCTGATCTATATTTCATTTAATGGGCCCAAACAGCATTTTGTTCAAGCCCGAATCTTCTCAAACGTAAGATTGCTGGCCGTAGCAAAGCTTCATTATTTTCAAAAAAAAAAAAACTTCATACTTAGCCGTACAAGATTCTGCAGGACATCATCTCTAAGACAGCAAGATATTACAATTCATCGTCACTTGTCATACAGCAGCGAAAAATTAGAACTTCAAGCTTGAACGGAGAGCTACAGCTTCAAGCATTACCCGACAATCGGAAACAAGACTTGCGCCACCAATCCAAGGCTGCCGGACAGGATCGCCAAGGAAACGACAGGCAACTGAGCCATCTTATACCTGCCGGGGACTCATAATCCACGTGACTATGAACTTGTATTTCTTCTAGTTTTTCACTTATAATTTTATGTACAGTAAAAGTCAGTAATATTTTAACATATGTAGTTAATAGCATTTGATATAAAATCATTAATAATTTTTATATAAACAGAAATTAGTTTCAAGTGACCATAGACCTGTATTTTCACATAAATTTTCACTTATACAATTTTACAATAATTCAGTCAGAAACTTAAGTAATGTGATGAAGCTATATGTATATTTTTACTTTAAATGAGTCATATTTTCAAATAATTTTCATATAACTATTTTTTAAAAAATAAGTACCTATTATAAGGAGTTAGATTAAGTTATATACCGATCACTGGCTGCCGCATTATATCGGAATTTGATAAAAGTACGCAAATTGCATTAATTGTTCACCTGTTCTGTATTTATTTATCTGTTTCGGATCACAGCTTGCAGTTCAATCATGACTGATGTGAAAGCTTTCATTAAAAAACGTGGCACAATTAAGGCCTCTATATCCCGTATAAATACCTTCGCGACCGAGACCAGCACAACAAACAACACCAGAAGCACCCAAAGAAATTGATATATATACGATATTACAACAATTGTCAAAACAATTGCAAGAACAAAGGTCAGAACAGTCGCAACAGTTAAAACAAATGCAAAGACAAATATCACAAATGTCACAACAAATTATACAACAAAATCAAATACTTAGAGACGAACTAGCCACACAACTTAACGAATTCAAGAGAGAAAATCATGAAATCATTCAACAATTTAGAGTAGAAACTAAAACAATGATTAATGAAGAAATTAATAGTATTAATGTTGAAATTAATAATAAGTTTAGCGATACTGAGAAACAAATTAAAGAAATTGATGATAAACACAGCAATGACATTGAAATAATAAACAAGAAGTTAATCGGGACTAATAAACGTTGTGACGAGAGTTTCGCTGCGCACAAATTAGAGGCAGAGAAATTACGAGAATTAGAGAATAAAATCGATAATAATTCGGGCGAGACTAACCTCAAATTACAACAACTTCAGAGCGACGTTCGAACAAAAATTGCATTGGCAACTGTGTCACCTATCAACCGAAGCATTGCTAATGAACAAATAAAGGAAATAAAATTCAATGGGACAAGCAACTTTCCTATGGAGTTTATTAAGGAGTTGACTGAATTATACCAAGAATACTAACAAGATATCAATAACATCACCTGGGTGTCAAGACATCTTGAAGGAGAGGCCGCAATCTGGTGGAGGTTAGTTAGAGACAGCATAAACACCTTTGTGGAATTTACTGAAGCTCTTCTTAATAAATATTGGAATGACGTTATACAGGAACGCGTGCGAGACCAGCTGGAATTCGGACGGTATCACCAAGAAGCAGGGATGAGTATGATTCAATATCTAGAGAGAAAGTTGTTAGAGAACCGACAACTGATTCCTCCCATCTCAGATAGACACTTGATACGAAAAATAGCGAGGCATTATCCACACGAAATCGAGGTTGCCATTATTACCCGTGGTGTGAGTACAATCGTTGAGTTCGAACAAGTGCTATTAGAATTTTATAGTTTGCGTAACGGTAATAGGTCAGTGAACCAGAGACAACTCGATCACCGGCCAAAACATAAGCAGTGGAAGCGCGCAGATGAAGAGAGAGAGAAAGTTACTGATCACGAGTCAAACAGAGACAGAGAAAACGAGGGACGACAACAATACGCCCGCCAAACAAAATGGAAAAACCAGTTTAAAGCTGAAACAAACGTGGTTCCATCGACAAGTGGCGCAGGTAACAAAACGGTCTCGACAATGCCAAAAAACTAGGCAAACCCTGTAAATATGTGTTAGATGTAAGTGATAATATTAAATATGTGAACACTACGTTTCTAGATATAAGGGATGACTTAATATTAGATGATAAATATAAGTGTAAAATTAAGGAACAACAAATGCCCAGAGATCCAAATTATGTTGAACGGCGTGCCGATTAATGCATTGGTGGACACAGGCAGCCAAATAAATGCTATCTCGGAGCGCTGGTTCAACAATAATAAAAAGGATTTAGGGAAAGTAGAAATTTTAAAGCTGTCCAATACTGTAATCAAAGGAGCTACGGGCAGCAAATCGAAGAGAATTGCACAGCAGGTATTGCTAAATGTCCAAATTAAAAATTTAAATTTTGAGAGCGTTTTTATAGTTGTACCTGACCTGGTAAGGGAGTGTATTTTGGGCGTGGACCTGTTAGCGGATAGTGGGTGTGTGATTGACCTCAATAATAAACAATTAAAATTAAAGGAGATCCTACCCATGACGAGGCGACCATAGGAGAAATACTACAGGTAGAACTAGCATCAGAAGAAGAAATCATCGAAGAAGTAATCAACAAAAAAATCCAGGACATTACAGAATTAACCGATTTCGAAAAAGAAGAACTGCGGAAAATATTGATAAATAACAAAACTGTATTTCGTGATACGCCAGGGCGAATTACATCATATTGCCACAAATTTGAAGTAACGGACAGAACGCCATATTGTCAGAAGGGTTGGCCAGTACCGATGAAATATCAAAATGCGGTGAGAGCGGAAATTAAGAAGATGGAGGAGCACGGAGTTATTGAAAGAGCACAAAGTCCATACATCAACCCGATGGTGACTGTAATAAAAAAGGATCAGATGGTAAGAATATGTTTGGACGCTCGAAAACTAAACTCAGTAACTATACCGGATTATGAAGGTGCAATCCCGATTAATTAGGTGTTAACCAAGTGTGGGAACGTCAAGGTTATGTCCACGATTGATCTACGGAGCTCCTTTTGGCAGATTCCTTTACACGCGGATTGTAGGGATTACACTGGATTCCTGTATGAGGGCAAGTGTTACCGGTATACTGTGACTCCATTTGGCTTAGAAACAAGTTTAGCCAGCCTGACCCGCGGACTGGATCGAGTACAGTCTGAAGAGGTGAAAAGTTTTACTATCTTGTATGTGGACGATTGCTTATGTATTTCAACCAGTGTGGAAGAACATTTACGACATCTGAAGATATTATTTCGGGATTTGAAGAAGGCTAATCTCACTGTAAATTTTAAGAAATCGCAATTATTTCGTAAGGAGATCAATTACCTGGGTTACTGTCTAACGACGCAAGGAATAACAGCTGCTCCAGTTAAAGTGAAAGCTATCCAAGAGTTCCGGAGACCAAAGAACCAAAAACAACTCAAGGGATTTTTAGGATTAACAAACTTTTACAACAGATTTACGAACAAGTACGCTGAAGCCACCCAACCACTGCTGAACTTATTAAAGAAAAATTCTACCTTCAAATGGACTAAGGAGATGGCCAATATTTTCAAAGGGTTAAGGAGCTATTTATTGAAACAGTAATTCTTAAACACCCAGACACAAACAAACATTTTTACCTGCAGACTGACGCAAGTAAATATGCGCTAGGAGGACAACTTTACCAGCTGGACGACAATAATGAAATCGGCGTGATCGCATTCACCAGTCGTGTGTTACGAGGCGCGGAACTGAATTATTTCACTACAGAGTTAGAGTTGTTAAGCGTTGTGCACTGTCAACAGAAGTTTCGTACATATGTGTTTGGAAAACCATTAACTATAATTACAGACAATAAGGCTTTAATCTTTATCAAAAAATGTCATTTGAATAATTCACGTATCACTAGATGGATTCTTGCGATACAGGAGTATGATTTTGATATAATCCACTGTAAAGGACGAGACAACGTCGTAGCTGATGTCCTTAGTAGATATCCTGAGGACAAGAACGATGAGAGATTGATAGACTACACCGAAGAATTAGAAATAAATCATCTCACCATTCGTATTAGCAAGGAGGCTAAAGATAAATTGAAGAATATAAAAAGTCACCAGTTAGCAGATCAAAAGTTAAAACAAATCATAGAAACTGTTCAAGCAAATCAGAACCACAAATATACTTGGCACAACAACAAACTCTACAGAAAGGAAAAATGGGCGTGGAAGCATACGTTGACAGAGGACCTGAGCCGAACTCTGATTTCGTCAACAAAATTACACAACACATTACTAAAACCTGTCAGACATGTCAAAAGAGTAAGGATTATTATAAAAGGATGATGGGAGAGACACACCCGTCATACCAAAATCAAAAGGGGAATTAATTAGTATTGACTACTACGGTCCCTTACCAACGTCAACAAGTGGGGTGGGTTAAATATATATTAATTATGGTAGATAACTTTACTAAATTTGTAAAACTATACAAGTTGAAAAAGGCGACCACAACAGTCACCATAAATAAAATCAAACTTTACTGCGAAGAAATCGGGAAACCAGTCGCAATATTGACTGATAATGGAACACAATTCACAAGTCAGCGATGGGTAACGACATTAAAAGTTGGACATAAAACCAAAATTTACTGCTATACGAAACCCTTGCACCAACGTAGCAGAACGAGTTAATCGACAACTGGGAAACATGTTTAGAGCATTAACATCAGAAAAACATTCCAGGTGGGCAAAATATTTAAAACTCATCGAAGCCTGTATGAACCAAACGTATCATGAAACGATCGAAACCACACCATACGAAGCTCAATGGGGAAGAAAGCCGGAACGTGATTGGGCCAAGTACATCGACAGTGAGATGATACCAGAAAGTCAGCAAACCGACTACCAAAATATTTATCTAAGAATTAAGGAGAAGGGAAGGAAGCGGACAGACCAGATAAATTTATCAAATAAAATTACAAGATTTCAGGTCGGCGATAAAGTATTACTACGAACGTACCCGATATCAGACCTAAACAGGAGAATAATAGGGAAGTTTTGTAATATGTTCGAAGGACCGTATAAGATATGTTAAGAAGTAGGAACGGCTACGTACCAGTTAGAAGACATTCTACAACCGGAACGCATCAGAGGAAATTTTAACATCAGACAGTTAAAACCATATTACGAAAATTGACACATTACACCACACAGGGACAACAGATATTACCAAAACAGATTGTAAAAAAAAACACAAATTTCATATATGTATGTAATAACTTATAGTTAGTTTATTATAACGAGTTTGAGCTGACAAGATTTAGAAGTTATAATTATTTAAAATTATATTGTATTTAACAAATGTGTAGGATTATCTTTCAATTAAGTTATATATTCAAGAATGTATGTAAGGTTGTGATGTACACTAGAATAAGAATAGTGAAAGTATTTTGAAAATTACTATGTCAGGCAGAAAGGGAAAGCCGGCGAAACCATTATGGGGTTCGTTGACAGCAGGTAGCGCTGCCTGTAGAGGGGTTTTGTTTGCAAACAACAATTGTGCGTCAACTGACAGATTGTAAACAGCTGAGTTGTTTTAAAAGGGATAAAATGGGTCAACAGAAAAATCTAAATGTACGGTAGTGTGTATAAATAAATTTGAATTATATGAGTTGAAATAATATAGATGTAACATGTATAAGAACTTAAAATATTGTAAAGAGTTACAAGTAAATGTAATTAGAACTGTTCTAAGGGACGCAACAATAAAATTGTTATCAATTTTCAATCAAAAAATTAAAAGAATTTTATTGGGGGACAAATAAAACGCCAAAATTGAATTTTTACAAGAAATTATTATTATTAAATCAACATAAATATGTAAAGAATAACTGTAGAAAATACCGTTAGAAGATATCAGGGCGGTGTTTTTTCAAAAGAACGCACCCTTGTCTTGGCGACAGCTAGACGGCTAAAAGTACGAAAAGTCACGTACGGGACAGAGAGCCATAAAATTGTATTATATTTAAAAAACAGCAAAAAATAGGTGAAAACTTGTGAAAGCTGAGTGCTTACAACAATAGATACCGTACCGTTATTTTAAACAGAGAGCGTTAGACAGAGAAGCGTAAGGATAGCGTCACTTCCCACCATAGCTCGAAAGATTTGCACGCGCTGTTAGTTAACGAATAAGAGAAAGCGTCATTTTTTCAGCGGGTAAATTCTATAGTTGGGTTGGATAAAATCAAACATCGCGGTACTCTAATCCAATGGGAATGTGTTTTGTAAATATTAAGTGAGGGTAGAATTAGTTAGGGTATAAAAAAACGTAGTTTGGAAATTTGAGAGAGTTAACGAAGGTATTATAACTAAAAGACTCATAATTTGCGTATTAGTAAAATCTTAATAGTAATTTAGGTAATCGGAAATATTATAACTATAATACTCGTAATCGGCGTGTAATAATTGTTAATTCAATGAAGATATTGTAACAGTTATACCAGTATTCATTATTTTAATAAAACTAAATAATCGTAAGTTTGGAAGAAATTATCGGAGAAGTTATAAGCGTAAAGTGTAATCGATAATTTAATCAACGGGAACCGTTAATATTCAATCAAAAGTGATTAATCTTTGTAGAAGCTACTGTAATTCGACTGAGACAGTATCAAAGTTCATGTCGGAAGTAAACGTGAATCGGAGAATTAGTAAATCGTCTGACGGTATCGGCCTGAACGATCCGTGTTGCTAGCACTTAGCTTAATTTCATCTACATGCAAAGGTGTTAAATATAGTGCCTAATACAACATATTCTTGCTTTAAATAATGTATTAGCTGTGATTTGTGTATGGTGAAAATGATGCCAATTGTAACGTAATGAAACTACGGTCCCCGACGTTACATAAATCAACTTATAAGATTTAAAATAGAGAAAAAAATTATTATTTATCCACACTTGTAAAAGGTCAGAAACCCAACCCATGATTGATTAAATAAAACAAGAATACAAGGTTGAAAGAAAAGAAATTAATAATGTTAATAATTATAAGCCTCAAAGTTCAGTGAAAGGTGTAAACAACAGACATTTACAAATAATGTAAAAACTAATTTAGACTGTTTCATAATAATTGATGTTTTAAAGTAGATGAGAATGAGTAAATGTTGCACGACTTAGGTTACTCAAATGTACCTGTTATTAATTGTATCATGTTATATTATTATCATGATAGTGATGTTATTTTTTGTGTTAGCAAGTGAAGTTATTCTGTTAATAGAATACCAGGTAAATAAGTATTATGTGTTATCAATTTACCATTATAGAGCTGTTGTTAAACTCAGTAATTGATTACTAATTAATCTCATTTTATGTGTTATCCATGTGTCATGATAAAGCTTTTGTTAGACTTTACAGAGTTAATTATTTGTATACATGTACTTAGATAGTAGGATGATTGTAATTGTAAACTTGGCCAAAAAGGCTATAATTGTTAACGAGATACAAAAGAGTTTAGTATAACCATGTCATAAATAGATAAAGGATTCTATAATATTGCAGATAGTAACAAGTTAAATTCAGAAGTAGATCAAGGTATAATGATAGGCCTAACAACCAGTAACATTATATAGTAAGTCAGATCAGAAAGGTTAGGTAAAGAAATTTGTAACAAATACTAAATAAAATCTAATGAGTTAGGAGAGGTTAATAATAATTAATAATAACAAATAAATAAATTCAAATTAAATAAATTCTCATAATGCCATAGTGCAATGATACCGATAGATAATGTTTTGTAACAGAAAAATAATATTTGTTAAAGTAAGTAGACTAAGAGAAAACGACAGCAAAATATATAAAAATTAGTAACAAGCAATAGGTAAAATTATAATAGGATATAATGGAAATTTAGAAAAGGATTATTTTGATGAGTGGAAGAACATTGTATGAAATGGTTACAGTATAATATAATATCCAATAAGAATAGAAAAGATGGTTGTCAGGGACGACGAGAGAGGTAGAATTTGTTGATTTGATTATTGAATAAATTCACATGAACGAAGACGGTTTAGTTAAAAGACGCTCAGAAAAGATTTGGTTTAATTTAAATATAAATACCACAATGGGGAAGCAAAATGAATAATAAATTACAATAGTATGATCCACTGTCATTCAACCGTCTTATATAATTGGACAATCTAAAACCTATACATGAAAGTAACGAAAAATATAAAGGAAGAACTCTGATTGCAAAATTCAATATAATGAACACATGTTAACTTAATTAACTAACAAAACCAGAGTGTAATGATCGAAATTTTAAAAAAATTTTAATTCCTCGATCAAGTGACACGTTCCCACACTCAAGTCGACGGACACAAGCCCAGGTCGTAAATAATGACGAATCGAGGGCACGTCAAACCCGACGACAGAGCGAAGACAAAGAAAAAATGTCTGAGCACTGCACACAATGAGTATTTCAAGGCGTCACTGACAGCTAGCCGTTTGTCAAAATTTACAGCACCCAACAATCTGAAACAAAGACTTCGTCCAGCTGCCGAGTTACACGGAATCGAGATGGAACGCCTGCTGTGGAAGCAAAGTGTAACTGCTCAATTATGAAAGGCTTTACTATGTTACAAAGGAAGTACAGAGCAATTTTAACGGAGAGATAGACAATAGACGTAACTCAGTGAATACTGCCAGTGTACCCTGCACAGCGTGAAAACACATTCTTGACAGTTTACTGAAATTTACGACTGAAAAGTAGAATTTCACCGAAATGAAGACAACGAAGGGTTGATAATCGGCGGAACGAACGTCGTGGAACTTAGACAATTAACCAAGACCTGGAGTCTGTTAACAAAAGCTCAGTCAGAACCTTAGGGAAAGTCTAAACAAAGGATAACAGAAGGCCATGAAATTGTCCTAATTTCTTAGAATCTGTGCTACGCTCGTCACATGAAACACTCCGGGGATGACGACGACCAACCAGCATCAAGCATCTTCTAAGAGAGCTCGTGGAGAGAGTAGGAAGGGTTCGGCCGACGAATCGTGAAACAGAGGATGAGATCTACAGAAGGGTAGGAATTTGTACGACCAATCAAGAGTTCGAGAAGGCGTAGAGATCGAAACTTAGACTTATGGGTAAGATGTTCCAATAAAACTGTTTGGCGAAGACGCGGAGCAGGCAGTCAAGTAGTTAATCGAGAGTCAGTAATTTTCAATCGGGTAGTCAAGTATTCAATCGAGTAGTCAAGTCGTTCAATCGAACAGTTAGTCGCAATTAATAGTCAGAAGTTAGTGCGTACGATAGACAGACGATTGATTATGTCGACCGACCGGATTCACTAATTTGTAAATTCATAAGTGAACAAAGACATCGGTATAGTCACACTTATACACAATTCTGTGCGGAAATATAAACTATGAGTGCGTACGGGACTTGAAATCTCAACTGACGCGCACATAATAATATACTAATTAACATTTAAAGTAGAACAGTGAGTGTCACCTCAAACATTCTCACATCATAACGTATCACCATGTTGAACAATTAGTTGAATAAACTATACCAAACAATTAAGCACGCAGTACGCGATACACCCAAAATAGACGGCACAGTTAACCATGTACACAAATATGGCAAACTTTCAGAACAATTCAAGTTAATGACAACATTAACACCTCACTATTTGAACTCCGGACACTCGACATCAGCGGGTTACCACAATACCATACACATGACGGGAGTGGAGATTTAGTGGAGTGAAGTGAAATTATCAGTGCTCTGCGTAACAGTGATTATGATCTTCGACGAATCATCTAGAAAGTGTCTTCTCACGACGACGGAATTGGATAAACACTCTCAAAGATAAGCTTTATGTCTACTTAATCTTAGTAGTATATACTACACTACTGTTCTGTTGCCTCTTTTCAAAGAACTAACCCCAAGAGAATAATTACATATGAGTCATATGAATCATAAAATCTATAAAATAACACTAACGTAATTCGTTATCTGAGAAATAATGAACGCATTTTAGGTAGGAATAAGTATAATTGTTGATTGTTTATTATTCGTGTATGTTTTATATATGTGCATTATTTACTGCATTTGAATGTACCATGTGTTTATGTTTCAGGAAACATCGTATAAATTGAATAATTGTATTTATATCATGTGCTTTAATATGTATGTAATTTGCAGGATATAGTTACTTACTTCAGTAAGATGTGTAATAAATAAGTAGTTAATTTACAGTATTCATGCGTTCATTATTGAAATTTCACCTTTGTTATTGATGTATTTTCATTCTAAGTATTACACTAAAAATCTCATAACTTATGCTAAACATCAATGGATACAATAAACTCGACCATTGAAACGTCTGATTAATAGACTCATAAAATCGTATTTAATTAGTCACTGTATTGAGTCAAATCTGACGAATAGAAATAATTTTAGATATATCAATTTTAACGTATTACATAAATCTTTAATTAATATGATTCATAATTGTTGAGTAATTAATCCGCGCAGATAATTAGCACAGATTAATATTCACTAGATGTAAATGGTTTACACAATTAATTACCACAGATGTAAATTATACTTACACCACTAAATGTAAGTGGCTGCACAACGCTTGGCATTAAATGTAAATGGCATCCAGCTTTAGGGCGAGATACATATGAGAAAGTGATAAACTCACATAAAATCCCGCTAGTCCCATTTACTAAATGTAAATCATTTATATCACGATTAGCATAATAAATAAACCCCTTTATGCTAACTATAAATGGCGCCCATCGCATGGCAAAAGAGAGCAGACAGTAGTATTTAGACTAATTACAATAATATAGTACGTAAGACATTATTAAATAAGTGTAAGGTTAGCTTGACTGGTAAATGATAACGCGAAGCAAGGCTAAAATGGCTAGCGGTAGTTCTGATAGCATGGACTTTGACGTTAACAACCAGTTGGGCGCACCCGACACCAACGAAGAAAACTCATCAGTCACCGAACCAAATATGACGGAGGAGACGTCAGAGGTCAGAGCGCGGGGACAGGAGTCACAGCAACCACAAGAGTCCCAGCAATCACATGAAGAGGCATCGCTACGTTCATTGTTGATGGACTTCATGCGCACGAATAATGAAAGCTTCAAGATGATGAATCAGAAATTCGATCAGAAATTCGATCAACATAAAGAAGAAATTAAAGAAGAAATCAACCAGAAATTCAAGCAAATTAATGAAAATTTTAATAATTATAAAGAAGAAATTACGCAACATATGAATGAGCAGTTCAAGCTGTTTCGTACAGAAATACGTGAATACAAGGATACCTGGAAAGTGGATGGAAACGAAGTCCAGAAGAAGCAAGAAGAAGTGATGAATGAGAATTACGAAGACGTACGGAAAGTACAAGACACTGATAACACTGTTGATTTTACGGATGTATCAGCTACTAAGAAATTATCAACTATTCGAGCTAACGTAAGTTCAAGAAACAAATGGATTAAGAAGAAAAACGACTTTGTTCCTTTGTATATGAGGAAGTGGGAAGAGGAGTATCCAGACGTGGATAAAGATAGTAAAATTTTACTACCACCAGGTAGAACGCATAAAAGGTACAAATTAAGAAACGCGAGAATAGATACGGCATCAGTGAATTCTATGATGAAGTATCCAGCTTGTGAAATAAGCATAGACCGGCGAAGTAGTCGAGCTGCATCAATAAGAAGCATGAAGGGAAAGTTTAAAGTTGAAACAAATACCGCATGTTATAAGGCTAAAAGCAAATTTACACAAGCCATGGATGACATGAAACGGAAGGACCTACAAGATCCGTATGCATGTTCATCATGGACAAGAAACGTCATGAGGAAGAGGAGAAGAAGAATCTCTACTAGACGACTTAAAAATGTTGTAAAGGATCGTGATAGTACTGGAGGAAGAGTCCAAGCACTCGGGGTAAGATCTCTTAGGAACCTAAGAAACAAAATTTTATTATGTAAACACACGAGTAGTAAACTGACTGTCGAACAACGGAATTGTATACAGACTTGGAAACGGCGGCAAAAGCAGAACGGCGCGTGTTTACTTAGTGAAAGCTACTGGAAAAAGCGGCAAAAACTACTCACTGTATATGTGAGCAATGGAAATACGGTTGCGAAGGGTTGTCTAAGCCAAGGGAGGCAGTTTAAAGCGTGCTGGCCTGAGGCAGACCGACAAAAAGGAAAGTGGGACACACCTCTCACTCACTCACATAGAACGAGACGGAGAATGGTCATAAATCTTAGGCGCGCAAGTGCAGCACATTGTAGCGGAATAACGGGGACGGCCAACCAGCCATTGGAAAAAATATGTTACACAAAACCCAAGGTCAAACACCTTAATGTTTACAAACAAAAACGCGTGCGTTAGTAACAGCACGATAGTGACGGGACATAAAAGTATGTCATCACAAATGTAAATTAAGAATGAATAAATGAAAACGTATTAAGAAGACGATTTTAAGAATGTTTGAAAATGTAATGATGAAATTAGATAGTACTGAATAAAATACATTAAATACATTGGTTGTATGGGAATACATAAACCAAAGAAAATAATTAAAGATGAATATTGATGAATGAAGAGTAGAAGATTAATGAATGAAATTAAAACAAAGCCACGTATGAGCTTGTACAACATACGGCAAATTAAAGTGCATTAAGCGTATCATGAGCCAGCGAACGGAAGTATAGATAACACGAGTGGTAGCGACGACTCCCGGCGACCAGCAGAAGACATAGTTTAGGTAATTTGCTCGCGCGGCCAGTCCAGCTAACCAAATAATGATATGCATTTTACTTGTTGTGTTTAGTCTGTATTTCAATGCTAACTGTGTTTGTGATCAGCACATAATTGTCATTCGTTATGTTAATTAGACGTATAAATATCAACATATACAGAAAGTGATTTGTGAAATGTACCATGTGTCAGAAGGACAGTGTAATACTATGACACAGGACACCAAAGACGTTAATAATTATGAATAATAACTTGTTAAAATGTAGAGACTCGAATAATTTGTTTATGTAAATAATAATTCAAAATGGACGATTGTTTTATAACTTTAAGAGTATGCATCACGAAGTATGCTGATTCCTTAACTATTTAATTAATATGTATGTTTCTTTTACCAATGTAATCATTTATAACATGTTACGAATTGACCATATGTATATATTTGTTAGTATCAACTGTATTCTAGAGACAGTAATGACAAGTTTAAAAGTATTTTATTGCTATATAGGTCATCGACATAAGATCGATTAATATAATGGGTAGCTAATCTACAGCTTATCTAATACATTGTGTATAAAGAATAACGAGACAAACTGTCAAATGGACAAACGTCCATGTCTTAAATTCAATTATTTACTCGAAATCGTATTGTACAGTCCGCATATGGACAGACAAAGTGTAAAAATGCGTTCATTCACTCAGATGTGCGGCAATAAATTCATATGACCATATAAAACATTAAGATGGGGAATAACAATTAATTGCTTCCTATGAGAGATAGATGTCAGTCAACCATGTCCATTCCGAAGCAGACATCCACGACTGGGACAGAGCGCAGAAATTGGATCAGATGTCTCCCGAAGTCCAACATCCAATCCAATTTGGGGACAATGTAATGATCGAAATTTTAAAAAAATTTTAATTCCTCGATCAAGTGACACGTTCCCACACTCAAGTCGACGGACACAAGCCCAGGTCGTAAATAATGACGAATCGAGGGCACGTCAAACCCGACGACAGAGCGAAGACAAAGAAAAAATGTCTGAGCACTGCACACAATGAGTATTTCAAGGCGTCACTGACAGCTAGCCGTTTGTCAAAATTTACAGCACCCAACAATCTGAAACAAAGACTTCGTCCAGCTGCCGAGTTACACGGAATCGAGATGGAACGCCTGCTGTGGAAGCAAAGTGTAACTGCTCAATTATGAAAGGCTTTACTATGTTACAAAGGAAGTACAGAGCAATTTTAACGGAGAGATAGACAATAGACGTAACTCAGTGAATACTGCCAGTGTACCCTGCACAGCGTGAAAACACATTCTTGACAGTTTACTGAAATTTACGACTGAAAAGTAGAATTTCACCGAAATGAAGACAACGAAGGGTTGATAATCGGCGGAACGAACGTCGTGGAACTTAGACAATTAACCAAGACCTGGAGTCTGTTAACAAAAGCTCAGTCAGAACCTTAGGGAAAGTCTAAACAAAGGATAACAGAAGGCCATGAAATTGTCCTAATTTCTTAGAATCTGTGCTACGCTCGTCACATGAAACACTCCGGGGATGACGACGACCAACCAGCATCAAGCATCTTCTAAGAGAGCTCGTGGAGAGAGTAGGAAGGGTTCGGCCGACGAATCGTGAAACAGAGGATGAGATCTACAGAAGGGTAGGAATTTGTACGACCAATCAAGAGTTCGAGAAGGCGTAGAGATCGAAACTTAGACTTATGGGTAAGATGTTCCAATAAAACTGTTTGGCGAAGACGCGGAGCAGGCAGTCAAGTAGTTAATCGAGAGTCAGTAATTTTCAATCGGGTAGTCAAGTATTCAATCGAGTAGTCAAGTCGTTCAATCGAACAGTTAGTCGCAATTAATAGTCAGAAGTTAGTGCGTACGATAGACAGACGATTGATTATGTCGACCGACCGGATTCACTAATTTGTAAATTCATAAGTGAACAAAGACATCGGTATAGTCACACTTATACACAATTCTGTGCGGAAATATAAACTATGAGTGCGTACGGGACTTGAAATCTCAACTGACGCGCACATAATAATATACTAATTAACATTTAAAGTAGAACAGTGAGTGTCACCTCAAACATTCTCACATCATAACGTATCACCATGTTGAACAATTAGTTGAATAAACTATACCAAACAATTAAGCACGCAGTACGCGATACACCCAAAATAGACGGCACAGTTAACCATGTACACAAATATGGCAAACTTTCAGAACAATTCAAGTTAATGACAACATTAACACCTCACTATTTGAACTCCGGACACTCGACATCAGCGGGTTACCACAATACCATACACATGACGGGAGTGGAGATTTAGTGGAGTGAAGTGAAATTATCAGTGCTCTGCGTAACAGTGATTATGATCTTCGACGAATCATCTAGAAAGTGTCTTCTCACGACGACGGAATTGGATAAACACTCTCAAAGATAAGCTTTATGTCTACTTAATCTTAGTAGTATATACTACACTACTGTTCTGTTGCCTCTTTTCAAAGAACTAACCCCAAGAGAATAATTACATATGAGTCATATGAATCATAAAATCTATAAAATAACACTAACGTAATTCGTTATCTGAGAAATAATGAACGCATTTTAGGTAGGAATAAGTATAATTGTTGATTGTTTATTATTCGTGTATGTTTTATATATGTGCATTATTTACTGCATTTGAATGTACCATGTGTTTATGTTTCAGGAAACATCGTATAAATTGAATAATTGTATTTATATCATGTGCTTTAATATGTATGTAATTTGCAGGATATAGTTACTTACTTCAGTAAGATGTGTAATAAATAAGTAGTTAATTTACAGTATTCATGCGTTCATTATTGAAATTTCACCTTTGTTATTGATGTATTTTCATTCTAAGTATTACACTAAAAATCTCATAACTTATGCTAAACATCAATGGATACAATAAACTCGACCATTGAAACGTCTGATTAATAGACTCATAAAATCGTATTTAATTAGTCACTGTATTGAGTCAAATCTGACGAATAGAAATAATTTTAGATATATCAATTTTAACGTATTACATAAATCTTTAATTAATATGATTCATAATTGTTGAGTAATTAATCCGCGCAGATAATTAGCACAGATTAATATTCACTAGATGTAAATGGTTTACACAATTAATTACCACAGATGTAAATTATACTTACACCACTAAATGTAAGTGGCTGCACAACGCTTGGCATTAAATGTAAATGGCATCCAGCTTTAGGGCGAGATACATATGAGAAAGTGATAAACTCACATAAAATCCCGCTAGTCCCATTTACTAAATGTAAATCATTTATATCACGATTAGCATAATAAATAAACCCCTTTATGCTAACTATAAGAGAAATAACTACCTGCATAAAGTGATATAATCCTATAACGTAAAAGAAACGAAAATAAAACACCAAATTATATCGGAACTTCAGTTTCTACAATTCAATAGAAAAAACGTAGTTGCACTCGAAATTCATCGAAGCAAGTAACCACAAAACTCGGACATTGGTGAACAAAAGGAGCGGTATTTCTGCATCATCCCAGGACCAAGAATTAAACTTTATTTCAACTTGAAGCGAAGACTGACGAGAGCAAATTCATCTGCATTCTGTTATTGACCAAACAAGACGAAGAGGTTATCTGTACACAGCCTTATCGAGTCACGAGGCCGAGCGGACGGTAACTACAATTATTTTAAATATTATTTAATAAAAACTTAATTCTATATTGTAATACCTTGTATTCCTATTTATGCATTTTCTGATCTTACTAACAGTTGAAAGAACCTTCACGCCCTGTATTTAAAGAAATATAAAATCATAACTAAAAATAATATAAAACCTTGAATCCGATCGATAATCGATTACTTCTAACATATAGCCTTTTGTATCTACGTAAAAGAAACAACTTTGTTGGACAAGAAATATGAAATATTAATAAAGAATCCTTTCAGAATTCAGATATCTTCTCATTTATATAAGATTTAGTGTAGTGTGGACAAGATATAAAATAAGTAGAGAGTGTAACTGAGAATTATCGTACACGGTGGGCTAACCTACAAATTTCCGTTGTCTGGGAACCACAGCGCTATTCGCGGACTGCTTGGGTACTAAAGAGAAAGAGAATACAATAAAAATTCATTCTCTTCTCTTCAACGCAGAATAGGCTTGAGCGAAAAATTCGAATTACACACTATACACATAATTTTCACCCACCATAACACAATTATATTAAATAGAGAGGAACTGGATATACTTAAACAATATTATACCACATATTGAATTAAGGTACATTATAAATAGGCACTCCCAACAGAGAGGATTAACGAGGAGACACCCGTTAAGTGATACTATGTATACCTAAAGTGTTATAATCAACGAGTCCCACCAGCAAGGATCTACTGTCGCAACAGATGACATCAGAACTCTAGGACAGCACACTTCGAGCGGATAACCTTCAGCGCAGACTGGAATTCGACAATCAAGTAACCCATAATTGAACATTCAAATTTATATTATATTTCATGTCAAATCTATCATATTCATATTGGCAATTCAATCCGTCTAAAAGAATCCACTATCAAAAGAGACAATTGCTAAGAAAGTTGAATTTTCAATATTGTAACCATATAAAAATCTTGCGTACTTGTAATAAGCAAATGCAAAGAAATTATTAAATTTATAATTTATGCTATTTAGAATTGTGTTAATAAGTTATTTCATGCCCTGAGGTAATTCCTAAGAGTCGCTACAAAAGCAAGAGTTGAAGTATAGCCTTTAATACACAACGGATTTTAGCATATTAATTAATACTCCTCTCTTGTGTAAAGTAGTATATATTTGGCCTGAATTCTATACGTGTCGTGTTTAGCGAACTTCAAAGACATATCAACAACAGGAAAGTGCTAACAAAATGCAGTGTCGTGCGCAAGGTTTAGTTCTGGGTCACGGGTGAGGTCAGAGTTAGACTAAAAAACATTGTTGTTTATAGTATATCGATGATTATTAGAAACTCATAAATAACTCCACCTTATTTATTTATATTCTCCATTTTTTATTCTTTACGACAGCAAGACGGCTATTTTTTTTTTTTTTTTTTTTTTAATTATCAGTTGGTAAGAAACATAAGGAAACTAGAAAAGAATTACATACTATTTAAACATAAATATTGTTAAACTTTGTACATTCAATATTTTGCAATGTAACGGCGTGTGCGTGCAGTGACGTCATTCCCCCCGCTAAACTGCTGCCAGCGTCTTACACACGCTCGTAGTAGTCTGTTGTTAGTTAACTGTTACACTCCAAACGGGAAACAAGCCTTCATTCGCCAGCCGCGGCTATGTAATTATTTTCAATACGGAATATTCTACTTCAAATTATTATTATGCTCTTCAGCGTTTAATGCATTAGCACTTAGGCGATTTCGGCCTCAATTCATTATCATGACTTTCAGTATTTAATTTAATTCTACTTCTCAGGCAATGTATGCCGCGCTACACTGCACGTGCCATGCAATCATTTTCTTACAACCTTTAATAAACAGTTAATTCAAAGAAAATATACAGTCCACTACTTTATTTCACATCATACCAGCCAACTCATCACATAACGTTGCAAGACCAACTCAAGATTATTTTGAGAGCGTCGAAGACGTACCATTTGGTCCTCCGGGCCGGATCAAGATTCTGATCTATATTTCATTTAATGGGCCCAAACAGCATTTTGTTCAAGCCCGAATCTTCTCAAACGTAAGATTGCTGGCCGTAGCAAAGCTTCATTATTTTCAAAAAAAAAAAAACTTCATACTTAGCCGTACAAGATTCTGCAGGACATCATCTCTAAGACAGCAAGATATTACAATTCATCATCACTTGTCATACAGCAGCGAAAAATTAGAACTTCAAGCTTGAACGGAGAGCTACAGCTTCAAGCATTACCCGACAATCGGAAACAAGACTTGCGCCACCAATCCAAGGCTGCCGGACAGGATCGACAAGGAAACGACAGGCAACTGAGCCATCTTAAACCTGCCGGGGACTCATAATCCACGTGACTATGAACTTGTATTTCTTCTAGTTTTTCACTTATAATTTTATGTACAGTAAAAGTCAGTAATATTTTAACATATATAGTTAATAGCATTTGATATAAAATCATTAATAATTTTTATATAAACAGAAATTAGTTTCAAGTGACCATAGACCTGTATTTTCACATAAATTTTCACTAATACAATTTTACAATAATTCAGTCAGAAACTTAAGTAATGTGATGAAGCTATATGTATAGTTTTACTTTAAATGAGTCATATTTTCAATTAATTTTCATATAACTATTTTTTAAAAAATAACTACCTATTATAATAAGGAGTTAGATTAAATTATATACCGATCACTGGCTGCCGCATTATATCGGAATTGGATAAAAGTACGCAAATTGCATTAATTGTTCACCTGTTCTGTATTTATTTATCTATTTCGGATCACAGCTTGCAGTTCAATCATGACTGATGTGAAAGCTTTAATTAAAAAACGTGGCACAATTAAGGCCTCTATATCCCGTATAAACACCTACGCGGACAATTTCGATCCTGAATTAAATGATCACCATGCTTTAAAAATTAAACTTCGTCACTTGATGGAGTTGTCCGCGAAGTATGATGAAATTCAGACCCAAATTGAGGCTGATGAATCTGATTTCACATCGGTAAGTGACAGGGTTCAGACAGAGGATGATCTCTGCACTATTGAGTGTAAACTGCACAATTTATTAGAACGTGTAGAAGAGGTGAACAAAAAACCATTAAATCAAGCGGAAGTTACGCCAATTAAAACATCCCCTATTCAGTTAGAGCCAATTAAATTCGCCTGCTTCTCAGGCAACATTATTGATTGGCAGCATTATTACAACATGTTCTTGGAGTTAGTACACGTCAGAACTGACCTCACGGACATCCAGAAATTACATTATTTACATTCTTCACTAAGGGACGAGGCTTTAAATGTAATAAAGTCTCTCCCAATCACCCATGATAATTATGCGGTAGCCATTGAGCTGTTGAAGGCCAGGTATGATAGTAAATTAATTGTATCAGCGTATCATATAGGGAATGTCTTGGGCATGAAGTCCATTCAGCAAGAGTCCATGGTTGGCATTTCAAAATTTATTGACGAAATCACCGCAAATATAAACGCTTTGAATTCATTGAGTTTACCTGTAAATACTTTTGAAATTATTTTTGTTCAATACTTAACGCAGAAAATCGATAACCAGACATGCCGACTATAGAAGGAAAGGCTATCCGACGAGCGATTCCCTAATTTCGACAATTTTATTAAATTTTTAAATGGTAGAAGGCAATTAATGCAAAACGTCGGCGCCTCGACCAGTTCAGCAAAGAGAATACAAGTTAGCGATAAGACTCCCTATCGCAGGACTACTAAACCCGTTGATCTCACTAGGTCAACATTTCATACTCATATCAACAATAACATTTGTCAGCTGTGTCGCGGTAAACATACTCTCTGAATGCCCACAATTTGTGGCTATATCTCCCTTTGAGCGAAAAAACATTTTAGTCAAATACAAACTTTGCTTAAATTGCATGCGTCCAGGCCATGAGCTCTCACACTGTCCTTCCAAATTTTCTTGTAGGACATGTGCTAAACGACATCATACAATGATCCATATATCAGGCAGTAACACTTCAAGTAGGGGCAGCAATCAATTTTTCCTCAAATTACAAACAAACAAATCTATTCTATTATCCACCGCTGTCTGCATGACAACGGACCAAACCGGTAGGAAGCATCCAGTAAGGATTCTATTAGATTCAGGATCTCAGGCAAACTTCTGTACCATGAGTTTCGCACGCCGCATGCGTCTAAAATTAACCGAGTCTCAACTACCCATCACTGGTATAAACAATTCCTTATGTCAAGCTGATTTTAGTACAAGGGTAAGGCTGCATTCTCGTTACAAGGATTTCAATCTGAACGTGCATTGCGCTGTGCTCCCCAGTATTACGAATAATCTCCCTGCAGAATAATTTGATATCTCATCCCTAAATATACCAAAGGGCATATTCCTAGCTGACCCGCAACTGAATTTTTCTTCACAAATCGACATATTACTTGGTGCCCATTACTACTTACAATTGATTGAACCGATCAAATTCATCCGCAGCCCACATTTCCCCATAATACAGGAGACAAAATTGGGATTCATCCTCGCTGGTAACCTGCCTTTTAATGTCGACATGACAAAACCTGTTTCATCATTTATAGCGTGCGAAGATAACAATGCCATTTCATCGCAATTAAAAGACTTCTGGCAATTGGAGGACGTTGCACTCCGTACTCCCTCAGTTGAGGACTCAGAATGCGAGTCATTTTATCGCTAACACTTTCCGCAATAACAGTGGTAGATTTGTGGTGTCCCTACCTCGCAGGGGATACAACTCTCATTTGGGCGATACCCTTCCCGGAGCTATTCGCAGATTTCAATCACTGGAACTTAAGTTCAAGAAGAACCCTTCTCTTCATAAAACTATAGTAAATTCATGCAGGAATATTTAACGCTGGGTCACATGTCTTTGCTTGATTCTTACGATTTGTCAGTCAATAAGTCAGACACCTTCTACTTGCCGCACCATTCGGTTTATAAGGGCTCTAGTATAACCACCAAATTGCGATTTGTTTTCGACGGCTCTGCCAAGACAACAAATAATTTGTCCTTAAACGACACATTGTTGGTTGGTCCCACGGTCCAGCAGGATCTTTTTTCGATTATGTCTCGGTTTAGAACGCACCGATACGTCCTTATTTCGGACATTGACAAAATGTACCGTCAAATTTTAGTCACTCCCAGGGATTCTAATTTGCAACGATTGTTTGGCACGACGCCCCCCATACGGAACTTCAACACTACGCCTTGAGGAGTCACATATGGGACTGCAAGCGCTTCATTTTTGGCCACAAGATGTTTGGCACAATAGCCCAGGAAAACAAAACTCAACACCCTATAGCCTGTTCTGCTATCGCAAACGATTTCCATGTGGACGATCTCATGACCAGCTCAGATAACCCACACATCTTATCGCAAATGAAGTCCGACATTACAAATTTATTAAGTCAATACGGGTTTACTTTGCACAAGTGGTTTTCCAATGATCAAACCATTATAACTTCACACTCCAACTCTTCCCTTGACTTTAACAAGAATCAAACTATACGTACTTTGGGTATTCAATGGGACATTAACGATGATAGTTTCGTATATAGTTTTCAAGGAAATGTCGAAGTGGAGGTATTTAACAAGAGAAGGGTATTATCAGTTATCGCCGGAATTTACGACCATTAGGAATATTATTGGCCCTGTTACATTTTGGTGCAAGCATTTCATGCAGATATTGTGGTTAACCGGAACAAGTTGGGACGACCTCCTGTCAGACTCATTATCTAATCAATGGGTAGAGCTTTATGCTCAGCTGATATCAGACACTTATTTTAAGATTCCAAGGTCCGTAAAGAATTTAAATAATTCCCAAATCATTTCATTTCAGCTCCATGGGTTTGCCGACGCGTCAGTAAAGGGTTACGCGTGCTGCATTTATGTGCGAACGGTGTATTCAAACCACAGCATTTCATCAAACTTGTTATGCTCTAAATCTAGAGTCGCTCCCTTAAAGCAGGTAACATTACCCCGACTGGAACTTTGCGCCTGTCTCTTATTGGCTCAGTTGGCTTCCAAGGTTGTAAACGCGGTGAGTTATAAATTCGACGACTTGTATTTTTACTCCGACTCAATGATCGGCTTACACTGGATTCACCAGCAGTCTTCCAGATGGAAGGTATTTGTCTCCAACCGCGTTGCGGAGATACAGCGACTCACTGCAAAAGGTACCTGGCATCATGTCTCCTCACATGACAACCCTGCTGACATCCTATCGCGTGGTTGCCTACCCCTTTTTTACACGGTCACCCACAATGGTGGTATGGTCCATCCTGGTTGTCCAATGAGTCATCATCATGGCCCACCAGTGCTTTCGATGCCCATTCACCCTGCACTCATCCCGATCTTGAGCAAGAACAACGTAAAGTCCAAACCACACTGGTTGCCGCTTCATCTACGCCTAGTTATTTTGAAAACTACTCTTCGCTTTCAAAACTCCTTCGTGTATTTTCGTACTGCCTTCGATTCATTCGGAACTCTAGGCTTCCCATAGCTGATAGAAACACTTCTTTTTTAACTTCCCATGAGTTACATGATACACTTTTGATTTTTATTTGTCAGTCCCAGCGATCGCACTTTAACATCGAAATCAAGGAACTTGAGGCACAACGCTCTATCCCTAATAATAGCAAAATTCTTTCACTTAACCCCTTTCTGGACAATACGGGGATATTACGCGTGGGCGGACGCCTTCAGCGCTCCCAGCTTACCTATGATAGCAAACACCAAATCATACTCCACCCGCATTCTCATCTCAGTAAACTAATCATAGAAGGCGAGCATCTTCGTCTACTCCATGCTGGGGTACAATTGACTCAGTACTCTCTACGGCAGAAATACTGGATAATTAATGATAAATCGTACATACGTTCAGTAATACACAAATGCATCACTTGGTTTCAATTCCGTGCTAGGGGCTCAAGCCAATTATTAGGACAATTGCCCTCTTCCCGAGTTACTCCTGCTAAGCCATTTTCTCAATGTGCAGTCGACTACGCCGGTCCGGTATTCATACGTCATGGCGGGCAGCGTTCCAAATCGACGTCAAAGGCTTATATTGCTCTATTTATATGCATGGCCACTAAGGCCATTCACCTTGAATTAGTTTCAGATCTCACCTCAGACGCTTTCATAGCAGCCTTAAAATGGTTTATAGCTCGTAGAGGCATCCCTTCACAGATATTCTCTGACAATGGTACAAATTTTCGTCGTGCTAGCAGCACACTTCACGACTTATACAAACTTCTCCAATCAAGCGAATTTGAACAGACTACCCAGGACTTTACCAGTGCCCAAGGAATCAAATGGTCCTTCATTCCCCCGTCAGCACCTCATTTCGGTGGCCTGTGGGAGAGTGGAGTCAAGAGCGTCAAGTTTCATTTGCGGCGCGTTTTTGGCAGAACCATTCTCACGTTTGAAGAGTATTACACCATTTTAACTCAAATAGAGTCCTGCCTTAACTCACGCCCCTTGTTCGCCATCTCAAATGACTAGGGATCCCGAGCCTTTGACTCCAGCGCACTTCTTGGTTGGTTCTCCACTCACTTCACTCCCGGAACCTGACTATTCCGAGGTCAAAATTGATCGTTTGGGTAGGTGGCAGCTGCTGCAAAGGTTCACCCACTCTATATGGAAGAGGTGGTCAAAGGATTATTTGCACCAGTTGCAACAACGCAACAGATGGCGTCTCCAGTCAAAAAACTTGGCTCCCGGACAACTCGTCCTTATTTTGGAAGATAATTGCCCCCCCCCCTGCAGTGGAAACGCGGTGTAGTCACTCAGGTCCATTTGGGTCAGGATTCCCTAGTGCGCGTAGCAGATGTTCGCACCGCGTTCGCACCGCAAACGGCATCCTACGTAGACCCATTCACAAATTACGTCCACTTCCAGTGGCCTCAGATTAATTACATTAACGTTCAAACGACATGTATCATTGACTTGAACTTTTATCGCATTCTCGTGGTTCATGCCCGGGACATACCCCGGGCGATCGCATGCTTGCCATTTGTTATTCTTATTATATCATTATTATGTCTTTCGTATTATCATATTATTATGTGTTATTGAATTTTTGGTGTCATTATTCTAGTATTATGCCTTTTTTATTATTGTATTATTATGTATCCTTATCATATTGTTATGTATTATTGAATTTTTGGGATCATTATTCTATTATTATGTACTGTCAACTATTACGTCTTTCGTATTATCATATTATTATGTGTTATTGAATCTGGGTGATATTATTCTACTATTATGTAATGTCAATCATTATGTATTTCGTATTATCATATTATTATGCATTATTGAATTTGGGTGATATTATTCTACTATTATGTAATGTCAATTATTATGCACTGTTAATTATTATGTCTATCTTATTCTCATATTATTATGTATTACTATGTCTTAACATTTGTGATGCACTATTCACATAATAACTTAAACTGCAAAATCGCCCGATTTTGTGCGGGCAGTATGTTAAACTTTGTACTTTTAATATTTGCAATGTACGGCGTGTGCGTGCAGTGACGTCATTCCCCCCGCTAAACTGCTGCCAGCGTCTTACACACGCTCGTAGCAGTCTGTTGTTAGTTAACTGTTACACTCCGAACGGGCAACAAGCCTTCATTCGCCAGCCGCGGCTATGTAATTATTTTCAATACGGAATATTCTACTTCAAATTATTATTATGATCTTCAGCGTTTAATGCATTAGCACTTATAGGCGATTTCGGCCTCAATTCATTATCATGACTTTCAGTATTTAATTTAATTCTACTTCTCAGGCAATGTATGCCGCGCTACACTGCACGTGCCATGCAATCATTTTCTTACAACCTTTAATAAACAGTTAATTCAAAGAAAATATACAGTCCATTACTTTATTTCACATCATACCAGCCAACTCATCACCTAACGTTGTAAGACCAACTCAAGATTATTTCGAGAGCGTCGAAGACGTACCAAATATGTATTGCAACATTACAAAATTATAACATGAATTATTATAATACTACAGTACTTATAATTCTGTGTTAATACCGAACGCAACTCTTTTTTTTTTAACTACTGTCTAGGTCGTAGTATTTTGTTGTGTTCGTTGCGATGAGTAGGCCTATAATTGTTGTACAATAAATTTTTTTTCTTTTATTATAGAAGAGTGAGACTCCGATGGCATAAAACAACTGATTACATAATTAAAAATAAATCATCGATTTATTAATTATTATTCTTAAAAAATTAAACTTTAAAAAATATGAATTTAGAATATTTCCTTTTATAAGAAGATACAATGACAACGTATTATACCTCTTATATGTATCGCACAAGAATGATATGCAAGCATAAAAACATAAAACACATGTATAAAAACAATTATTTAAATTGCTTGGATGTCTGACATTAGTATCAAATTTAAATAATTAATTTTTCTAACCATAGCTAATCATCTACGAAAATATTATTATATTTACTAAATAAAATTGAAAGTTTACTATTAATATTTTAATAAAATAACATTTACTTCGAGTAAAAAGAATTATTATTTACAATAGTGCACCCATTTTAAATTAAATAGAAAATTATTTTCAACAAAAAACTTAAAACGCGTCGATGTGCGTATGATTTGCGATGCGTATTTTGTAACTTGCAAATTTCATTAAATAAACGTATTTAATTATTCTCATTCATTCATGTCTGAACCAAAGTTCTTTAACACACGCATCATACATACGTACACTGATATCTCCCTTTTCATAGTACCAAAACAGGAACAGCCGTCAGACACACACACACACAGCTTAAATTGACAGGTATTCGAATCCACAGGTTACATAATGTTATCTTTGCCTGTACATACACAGAAAAATATTACCCTGCGTGAATATGCAAATATATGTATCGTTGTAATAAATAAATATACATATATATATATTTTATTTTGTAAGTAACTCTTAAATATTTCTTGCAGTTTCTACCTATAGTATGAAAATACAATAATAATTTTACTTGCAGAAGTAGTAAATATTTGAAGAACATTTCAATACATACAGTCTGTACGGGGTATAAAATCCCATTGACATTCTGACCTACATATAGTTATGTTAAAATCTACAATAGTAAATGTTCACACATACGACATGTAGGGACGACTTAGACCATTGTAAGGTAATTAAAAGAAACCCTAGAATTGCGAGAACAGGATCACAAAATGCGAAAAACGATTTTTAATCTAAAGCTGTCGACTCCCACCTGTCATGTAATGTTTTAATTCAGACATTTATCATTATAAAACCATTTCTGATTGTGGGATCCGTTAATAAAAAATTAATTAATCCTTTGCCAAAAACATGTCAGCATAAAAACAGCTTTAAAACGTTTAGCCGGCGTTATACACCATCCTCAGCACTTGTTTCCAGCACTATTTTTATTTCCTGTTCCCCCATTCTGTGCCACAAAGAAAGTCTACTTCTCCACGCACGTACTGGATCTTCATCTGCTATGTAGTGTGGCTGCTCAACTCCAGATCTACAATTTGATCTACCCATTACCCATCGCTTCTTAGTTCTCCCCAAACATCCCAAATGTGAATATCTCCTGGCAGTCACTGTGGATCCAGCATACATAATGAAACCACTGTCGTTTTCAATAATTGATTTTCTCTTGCAAATAAATTGTATTAAATTTCAAAGGATGTATTTCTGAAAATAAAGAAAAAGTATTTTTCACTCTGAACCCTCCGATTATTTAAGCGATTCTCGTCCCGTAGTTTCTCGTTTTAGCCTGTTGCTGATCTTAAAATCTTCATTTCTGTACTTTCGATTCTTCTTTTATTTGATTTAGTTAGTGTCCAGCTTGCGCTCCTATAAAGAAAATCCGGAACGGACACTACTTTGTAGAATTTCATGTTTGCTTCTAGTTGAGATTTTTGTTTACCAAACGTATCAATCAACTGTAATTAGATATTCTGTGTCCCGTACAGGCGGACTGTGCAGCCTACAAAGTAGCTAGATAGATATATTTTTTATTTCCATAAAATTGTATACATTTTCGTTACAGGTTCAGCAGGAAATTAAACAGCCACCAACTCTGGTATATGGTGGTTGGTGTTAAGTCTGCATCAGAAAAAAGAATGAAAAAGTTCATACGGTAGCAAATTTGATGAAGTCAAATATATACAGTATTAGTTTTAAATAAATAAGTAAATAAAACATAATTCCTAACACGTTTAAATCAAACCATTCACGAAAGCGTATTAACCCTCAATTCTAATTTTACAGTAAAAAACTACAACAAATAATTATGAAAATTATACAAAATTAAAATGCCAACATTCATATCCAAAATCCTTATTAGTGAATCTATGAGCTCTGGCTTGTCTCAGATTACTGCTACACTTGTAATTGTACCAAATCGTCAATACTATATTTACCTAATAACCTGTTTTTAACTTTTGAAAATAATTTAATTCTGTTGATCTGTTTAATATCACCAGTAAACAATTATAAACTTTTGGTGCAAGAAAAAAAAAGTTTATGAACTTAGATTTATTTACTTTAGATCTAATGAAATAACCTTGTTGTCGGTTTCGCGTTCCAAATTAAAGTCATTCCTCTGTTTTTCATTTCATATTTCATAGTTTATGACTATTGTTGATCGTGTGTTTTTTACCTCTACAAGCCAAATCATTAGTCTTAGGAACTTAAATCTGTATGTTGAATTTTTCATTATGTGTTTAACCTAAAGACTGCCATTTGGATAACCACAGAGGGAAAAAATTAAATAATCAAGATCAACTGCATGTCAAGTTTTTTATTGTGGCGAAACTATAAAAGGAAAAAATACGAATATACAGAAGCAAGCCTTATAAAATTAATACTGAAATATGTAATGCCAAAACAGAGGTGATAACGACCAAAACAAAAAAGCTTCCCAGAAATGAAACTACAGTATTAAGCAAGATTATATAAACAAAACTCGATGAGATAACGTTGCCTAACATAATCTACAAAATAACAGCAAGTGATTACATCTAGGTCTACGACAGAAGACATGAACTGAACAATCATATGTCAAAAGGCGACTGTGACAGTAACGGCAAGAAAAAGATCAATAGGCAACGAACAAATGGTCTAACAGGTCTACGAAGAAATGGAGAGACAACGTTTTTAGAATAGTACTACTATAAAACAAACATTAATAACAGTCTTTCAAAAACTTGAGGTAAACATAACTTTACAAAATAAAGTAAAGTGATTAATTTTTCTTAACAAGAGGAACAAGCTGAAGACTTGTTATCGTTACAGTACAGACCGGATGTTTCCTTTAAATCTGTTGACGAAAGATGCGAATTGGTCTGACACTACTCGCAAATTGCTTACATATCTCCGAGTTCAGTACCGGTGCCCGCCCAGTACTAAATCCAGCGACGATTCTCAGAACGCATCATTGTGGCGCTTTTAGCTGCGAATGCCGTTGTTTCTCTGTAAGTGACGGAGTACCTGCCAACACTTGAACCTTCGTCATTACGAAGAATCAATTACCGAGACCAATTCTTTTCAGTTAACAAGATAATTTTAAATCTTTCGCTTCAACATTCCGGAGACCTAGTTAATTCAACTGTCTGCAATGGTATTTGTCTAATATTCTCTTCTGGCGTTAACGATTTTAGATTTTTCTTCATTTTCTTTGTTTACACCGAGTTACCAGCACGTGTTCCTTTATTGAAATTATAGGCATGAACGTCCCTATTCTCACGCGCATGAATAACACACACGTGCATATTACATACATACACTCATAGTTTAATAAATTGTTGTATTATATTAATTAACATTATAAAAAAAAAATTAAAAAGTAATTAATTATTTTGCTCTATTCAACTTGTATCTTTTTGCAATTGTATTATTTTTTTGGATTTATTTTATTTTGTTCAGAACACACAAATTAAAAAAATTAAATTAAACTGTTTCCTCGTTTATCTCGTAATTTTGTATTTATCGATAACATAGTTACTATTATCTTCTCAAGCACCTATTTTCTACATAATGTAGTTTTGATGAATTGTCAACAGTTATTAAAGACAAAGAAGTTCTCAGGTTCGTTTTGTCACTCACTTTGAATAGATAGTTTAATCAGTTTTAATAAATTATTTCTGTCAACGACATAACAATCACTCTTAATATCGAGTCAAAATTCGTATATTATACAGAAATAAAAATACAATATATCCAACAATATCGTTACATTCACAAACCGTAAATGTAACGTAATCATAAAACTAGGCTTACAAATTGGTTTTATAACTACAAAAAAGTAAATATTAACATGTGATTTATTTTTTAATCTGATTGTCTAATAATAATAAAATGTTATAAAATAATAATAAACTTACAACATAAAGTAAAGTAGAAAAGGCCTTCTTACAAAAAATATTAACTTGTTTACGTCGTCAATGTTCTTTTCTCTGAATTCGGAAAAATTATAACACTTCTTGTAAAATGTACAAAATCAGAAATCGTTAAATAAACATATGGACAAATGAATTCGCGTATTTTATTTTAACTAAAATAAAATATATTTAATTTATTGTACAAGAAAACTAAAGATTTTTTAGGTATTAATATACAATAAGACTACATTATATTTTAGTATTACAAATAGGCTACTTGATGTATTCAAATTTATTCGTTTAGTGACATTATATTCTTTATGTCGTCAAAGAATAATGTTTCTAAAAGTCGTCAAAAAAATAATATCAAACATATCCTTGTATTGTGAAATAGAAAATTGTAATAATTATTGTGTATATTTTTGATGATATAATTAGAAATATGAAGATCTGATCATACTTATTTTGTAACGGGAAAAATGTAGGATGTTATTGTGTATGTCCATCTTGCTTCGTCAAATACGCGCGCGCGTGTGTGCATGCGAGTGTTTTTGGGCGTGCACACGCTCATGTAAATCATGCGTATGGTATTTCCATCAACTTTTGTTTTAACTTTTAGTGTTTATTTTTTACAATCTGGGTTCTTATAGGCCTACTATGTTGTAATGATTTTCCCGTTTAGTCTAATTTTTAAGGGAAAAATTTAATAACATTTCAGAAAGTAAGCGAGTAAGTAAACTTTGCCCGATGCGCCAACCGCTGACCGAATTTACTTTATTTCATAGACATATTCTACACTTCATGAAACCGTGAAATATGCTTTCGTAATGACACTCATTTCCTTAGGGGTTTTACTGAATTCTTTGTAGGCCTACTCTACGAGTATAACTAGGCATACATACTACGTTACAGCATGAAAATGGGCGCCAGGCTTCGTTTAGACATCATATCCACTCCACCCTTTTCTCTTCTCCTCAGCCCAGAGGTTGGTGGGGGTTGCGATTTCTTCCCTTCCGAATACAGTCTCTTAATCACCGCATACCTTCTTCCACCTTTTATCTCACCCAAATACTGTACTCCTGTCTGGGCCTCAATCGTTCCCTCGACTATACGCCACTCGCTTTCGCGTGGCACCTAAGGGATTAGCAGACCCTTGCTCTCGCACGCGCACTCACGAGCGCCCGGGCCACACACCCTTGCCCGAACGCGCAGGTATACAGCTTCATGAAACAGTTACAAATTATGACACATTTAAATTGAATGATAATCCAAATTAAAATATGATTTTCGTAATCTTCGTTAAATTGCGAGAAAAATGAGTCCTCTCAACATATAGTTACTGTTAACCATGTAGCGTCAAGGGAGTATATTTGGATTTTAGAAAAAAAACATATTGCAGTACTAAAAAGACGAGTTTTATTTAAAATTGAGAATGGCATTTTAATATTATATAAAATCGGTTACCAATGATAAAAACTTACTAATGATAACATTACAATTAATGTTAAATAAGTACAAGATGAAATATATTAGCCTTTTTGTTTAAATTCCACATTATTATGTTTTTAATTTTTATAAAATGGAAAAGCCTATTTGTAATACAGTACTAAAAATATTTTACTCCTGGATGTGATGGGCATTTTTCTCTTAAAATTTTACATTAACATACGAAAAACGACATGAATATAAACGCAATATTTTCTTTAACTTTGATCGTTTCGAAAATATATTAATATATAAACGAAAAACACCTTTATTAATAGATAAAAACAAACAAAAAATACATACTTAAGAAATGTATAACAAAAATACATACTTGAGAAATGCTTCTTTTAAATAACTTTAAACAAATACTATATACAATACAATGTTGTTTTTCTTATGTACAAACTTATAAGTAAAATTTTTACAAAATTAAAAACCCCATCTTAACAAAAGTGGGTCATAAACGAAATATTTTTCGTGGTTTTATTTACAGATAGCCCATATTTATGGATAAACAAAAAGAACCTTTAGTAATAGATAAAAAACAATTATAACAAAAATACATACTGAATAAAAACTTTTTTTAATAACTTCACACGAATACTGTATGCAATATAATGATTTTTTTATTTACAAACTTAAAAATAAAATTTTTACAAAACTAAAAAAATTCTATCCTACAAAAATAAGAAACGTGGACTACATGTAAATCATAAGAGTAAACTTCTCCATATTGAATAATTAGTTGAAACCATAAAATTCTAATAACAAAGTTTTGGTCCACCGTATTAAAAAACTCTAATATATAATTATATTACATATAATTAAGAACACAATGTACTCTGAAATGCTCCCTTAGGCAAGGAGAAAAGATTTATAATTTGCCATGGTGGAGGCCAGAAAGGATGGATCGAAGCTCCACCACTCGTGTTTGAGTCAACACCAGGTTGTTTTGAAAACTGGTTGTTTAATACACTAATCCCCGCAATACCCCCTGCAAGTACGATAATCAAGAAGACGCCGACGATGGCCTTAGTGCCGAAATCGGTCAGTCATGAGTTAAAAATAAAATTAATTTCAGGGTAGATTATTTTCTTAATTATATGTTATATAACAGTAGCCCTATCCTGTGAACACATAACTTTAAATATATTAATAAGTCCTCAAATCGTACCTGGAAAATCTTACATCAGTGGGTAGCACCCGATGTCGTCGTCTGAGTCATCGTCGGAATCACATTCACTGCTATCATCAACTCCTGAACACTTTGGTCGTGCAATCCTTCACTCTCCCAGTCTGCGTCCATGGCTTTCTTGACATGTTGAACATACCTTGACCACAATTCCGGTGTGACTTGGGCGACCGCCTCCATAAAAAGTTCCTTCACATCCTTCAGCTTGAAAGTTTTATTTCTTTCCTTCACGTACGCCTTCAAGTAAGACCAGACCATTTCTATAGCATTATAATGGCAATGGTAAGGTGGAAGCCTGATAACGTTGAACCCTAATTCGGTGGCTTTAGTGTCAATGGCATATTTTGGAATTGGAGGCTTGTGTAATTTTACCAATTCGTAGATTTCTGGCTTCCGGAAGTCAGGGGGAAATGGAATTTTCTTCTCTTTCAGCCAGTGGATCATTGCTTGTTTTGTTGAGCTTGAAGTTGGTGCTTTGTCTATTTTTCTGGAATGGTACGGAGCGTTGTCCATGATTATCGTACTCGCAGGGGGTATTGCGGGGATTAGTGTATTAAAAAACCAGTTTTCAAAAACTGTATGGTCCATTTCTTCGTGATAATCTCCCGTCTTCTTTGACTCAAACACGAGTGGGGGAGCTTCGATCCATCCTTTCTGGCTTCCAGCATGGCAAAATATCAATCTTTTCCCCTTGCTTAAGGGAGCATTCAATGTCCCCTTAACTGTATCGTCGGTCCATCATTTGTCATTATGTACATTTTCATTTAACCATGTTTCATCTAGGAACACAACATTTTCAATATTTACATTTCGGACTTTACGTAAAAACTGGCATCTTAAAAAAGCGATTGTAGGCTTTTCCATCAAAACCCTTCGGTTATTATACTTCTTGTAAACGAACCCCAAATCTCGCATTCTTCAACGAACTCACAAGTTTCTCGAGGGATGGTATCTCTCGCCGCTCGTAGTACTGCAGGATGTGCCGCCTTATGGCCGATTTCGCAAACTCGTCGAGGCCCGTCACTTTTCTATTTCGTTGTGGCCCCCCTGGTGTTTTCCTAGGCGTTGTTATTTTTATCTTCTTACAGGCTGAAACTTCATTAACTACGTTGTCTTCTCTGTCGCTCGCATCATCTTCCACGGTCTCAGTTTCCTCCCGTAGCGCTGATTTCAATTGAGCATTTATCCGGGCGACGGTTCGTTTGGGAACATTACACGCTGATGAAACTCTTTCCAAAACTTTTCTTACATCCAATAGAGGCCCCATATTATTTTTTTCCATATAAAAATACTGTATCACCGAAGCAATTATCGTTCTTGCTTGCGAATGTAACACTTGCTTAGACTTAGAGGACATAACTGTAACACTTAAACCTCCACGCACAGCACAACACCGACCACATTACTAAGGAAAGCCACCGACAATAATGATGCTTTCGACACCCCCGACAGTGGCGCTTACTTACTACACAGGAAGTAAGTCATATTCATTGTCGTCGAAAGCGGATGCCCTATACACAGGAACTGAGTCATAGGGTTGTTTCGGCTATATAATATCTTTCATAACGACGCTTAGTCAAAACTAAACTCCGGACAGACTTCAAAATGTCGCTGAACAGCGGTTCATTGTAGCTTCGAGGTAGTTGGTAGAATTAATAATAATTAAGATAAAAAATAATTCAACCAGTTACCCGCACTTACATGAAGAAACTGTGAGGTTAAAAAGTAAGCTTATTTTAATTCTGCACTTACAAGTTTACATTTTAATTGATACATGCTGTGTATAAACACACTAAAAATAAATGTAAAAATAAATCAACAATATATAACACACTTTGATGTCGAAATGTAACAAAAAAAAATTAATGGTACCCGGTATATTAAATATAAAATACTACTATGCATGTTGAACATCATATATTATCATAATCATACCGTGTTTGGTGTCATTTTTCTTGGAATTGCACGAAGTTTACAAATAAACTGATGTTAGTAGTTAAATTTTATATTTTAAAGAAGTAGCAATTACTCATTTAAGGCCCCAGTTATGAGTCATCTACCTGCCGGCCGGAGCGGACGCGAGCAGCTGCATTTGTGTGCGTGTGTGTGTAAGGGTCTCTTAATCCCTTAGGTGCCGCGCGAAAGCGAATGGCATATAAAGTGGTGAATGGCGTATAGCAGGCGACCAAGCATACTGCTTCTCCTTTCCTCAACGGTTTCCTTCTGTCATCCACTTTCTTCAGAACCTCATCCACGGCCCTCCTCCACGCAGCACATCTCAAAAGCTCGAGGTAGCTCCTCTCCAATTTCCTCACGCTTCAGGTTTGTGAGCCGTATGTGCATATGGTCCAAATGAAACTTATTATGTATTTCATCCCGATTTCCAGGTACATGTTTCTGGACGCCAGTAAAGATTTTTTCTTTTAAAGTGCTTGTGCAATCCTATTTTTTTTACATCACCGCAGCATCTCCCAACGATGCAATGCAGCTACCCAGTTTTAACTTGCATTAGCTTCCAGAAATAACTCAGCCTTCTGTTTTCTATTTGTCGAACAGTTCCTTATTTATCCGTCGTGTGGCATTATTCACTTGGTGAAATGCATTCTGTAGGTCTTCCTAGAAGCGCAGTGTCATGTGAACAATGGATGGTTTTATAGCATACGCCATTAATTATAAATCCCTTGTTGCTGGTTCCCAGCCCTTTATCCTTTTGTATTCACATACTGTATGCTTCTACATCGTTTATGGAACCTGTCCTCGGTGTTGCTCTTATCACCGCCCAAATATTCTTCGAGACACGTGGTTTTCCTTTCTTCTCCATTCTTATTATGATATATTTCATTATGTTCCATTATTTGTGTACATTTAATAATTGAACTGTTGACACAGTTCAAAGTCGTGGCTTCAAACACGCTATTTTTTTAATCGTACAAATATGGATATACAAGTCCAAAAATTTTTTAATTACAGTCCTCAAATAACTCAATATTCACGTATAACTCCTGTTTCTTTGTTAAAGTCCTCTATCTGAAGCGAATAAGTGTTTCGCAGATTTGTCATCAGCAACTGGCTGCAGGGACGTAACTACCGGGTGGGTAGATTGGCAAATGTCCAGGGGGGGGGGCACAAAGTACCTTCTTTCTTCTTTACACTGAGAAAAATATTCTAGCGGAAATTACCAAATTATTTTGCAAAAGAGAGACAAAAGTCAAACATGTGAATAATTAAAAAGGTAAGTTGTACTTGGCTAACTACGCAAAAATTACGTACCCACCTAGTGAAATTTGGAGAATTGGTGCCATTTCAAGAAGTTTTTAAATTTTTACTAGGTTGGCCTAGCATAATTTAGAGGAAGGCCTTTTAACTACCCTGAAGTTCGAATTCTTGTCTGACTGTTCAAAACGACTTGTTAATTTTTATTAGACAATTTTTTTCAATAAATTTCATATTTGTATATTTAGTTATTTAGTGAGAATAACTTGGTGCTCCATTCCTGACCCGGTTTTGGCTAGCAGTAGGTCAGTAGATTTAGTAGGTATGGAAATTTTTCGAATATCGTAAAACATGTACGGACAACAATCTATAGAACTCGAAGGGTGCCCACCTTAAAACTTTGCCAGAGGCCCCCTTGCCTCTAGTTACAGCACTAATTGGGGGAATAAGTCAGTACACCATTAAACAGAAGTAAGGAGAAGGAAGTTGTAGACATTATAAACCTATAAACTATTAAATTATTACTATCACTTGGACATATGAGCACAAGAATCCGTGTCACGAGGGATACATACAGGATACGTCATATCGCTAAATTGATGAAGGGATACGGAACTGCAATCAGTGGTATCTGAAAAGTTTATTATAATCTTCTTCGTAAGAAATGGATGTGATGGTATGGTTTTAATGAAACATGAGCTAAGATACCAGCTGGCAGCCAACGAACGAGCAGGATTTCTCAGTAACGCCTTACGGGTACGTTATTGCAAACAGGCGTTACCCGAGCACTAAATTTAAACGCATTATGCTGACAAACCTTTCTTTCTCTGTAAAAAAAGGGGGGGCTTATTTTCAAGGAAAATTAAGTAATGATGATCCCTACACTTCACAATTAATGAGACGTCTTCTCAAGGTTGTATACGACCCCGCTCCAACCGCGCCCCTTCACGAAGCTCAACCAAGTTTATTGGCCTAACTAAAGCGTAAAAATGAATTAATTCACTTCTTCCTCCTTGTCACCCGAAAGCGTTCGTTTTTTTCATGAATATTTATAGATTCACCTCACGATTTATCTGGTTTATCGCTGTCCCGTGTGTTTGATAAGACCCAGTTTTAATCAATCGGAATTTTCATCGTACACCTGGGAGGAAACAGTTGTTATCAATAAAATCACTAAATCAGTAGTGACCGTCAATCAATAAATGTTTAGCGAGGATCGGTCAATAAGTATAGACAAATTTTTACATTATTTGAGTCGACTTTGCGACAATATTTATTGCCATCATGTCTATACATGTCTTTAACATATTTTAGACAAGTATTTTTACCCCTATTATTTTTAGTATCTATTCGATTGTAACTGTATTTACTATTATTAAACGATCATTATATTATCAATATATTAAATTTAAATACTGTACTATTTAATGTATATATTAATGTTTAAAAATGTGTAAACTACGAGGGATAATAATTATCAACGTCATACAACTGCAATGTATTACCTATGCCAGAATGTTTTGTATAGTGGGTGAAAAATAATAATAACAACTTTTAATAACATAAATCTGTATTCAGCTATAACGTATTTTTAGACATGTATTGCTATCTGTATTAATTCCAATGTAGGCCTACATTCAATTATAAATGCATCTATGATTATTTATAATTATAACTAAGCGATTATTAAATATCACTATTACTTTAACGACTCGGAACACTAGGTTTTTTTATAAGTAAAAGCAAAAAGTTTTACCTTACAGCCTTAACCGGTTTCTCCTTTAAAAAGCTTCTTCAGAGGCTGCCGCAGGTAGCGCTATCCGTCTTGTTGTGGGTGACGAAATCGAATTTCGAAAGATCGATGTTGTGTGTGTGGGTGAGATATGTTCGAATAATGCGTGCGATTTGAATTGTGTCTGTTCGTTTAGGATGTCGTTTTTATTTGTTTTTGTGTGTTTGTATATTTCCAATTGTTCTAGAGTGTCTAGTTTTCGGCCTTTTGTGTGTACGTGTAGAATGTTCATGTTATTGTCGATGTTTTTATATGTGTGGTTAGCTTCAATGAGGTGGTTTGCAAAGGTGGATTCTGTAGTGGAGTGGAGTGCCTTTGTGTGTTCAATGTATCTCTGTTTGAAGCTACGTCCTGTCTGGCCTATGTAGAATTTACTGCAATTTGAGCAATTTAGCTTGTAAACACCGAGTAGATCGAATTTGTTTTGTGCTTTGTGTGTGTGTTCTGTTTTGTTAGTAGTTTTGTAAGCGATTCTGTATCCTGCTTTTTTGAATTTGTGGGCTATTTTTTCAGTTTGTTTGTTGATGTATGTTTGTGTTATGAATTTGTTGTTTTCTGTCTTTGTCTGTTGTTTGTTTTGTGTAGGAGTTTACTGACTGTTGTTCTGTCATATACGTTAGATTCTGCTAGATATTTTATCGTGTTTAGTTCGTCTTTGTAGTCTATTTCATCTAAGGGAATGTTGTTAAGTCTATGTATCATGGTTCTAAAAGCAGCTAGTTTGTGTTGTATTGGGTGATTGGAGGTGTTGTGTATTAGTGTGTCAGTTGTAGTTGGTTTTCTGTATATACTGAATTTGTGCCTGTGTTCTAGTTTTGTGATGGAGAGGTCTAAGAAGTTTATGGTATTGTTGTGTTCGTATTCGGCAGTGAAGGTTATGTTTTTATGCATTTTGTTTATGTGCGTTAGTAACTGTTCACATTGTCTTTTGTTTCCCCTGTATAGTATTAGAATGTCATCAACGTATCTGTGCCAATATAGTATTTTATGTGAGTGTCTGTCATTGTTTGTGAGTATTTTTGTTATTTCTAAGTGTTGGAGTAAGACGTCTGCTAGAATGCTGGATATGGGGGAGCCCATGGGTAAGCCATCGTTCTGTGTGTAGTATTTATTGTTATAAGTAAAGTAGTTTTGTTTTGTGATAATGTTCAGAGTTTCTGTTATTTCACTGATAAGTTCGTCTGGTGTGTTGTTCCGTTTGAGTTTGTTTTGTAGGATGGTGATTGTTTCAGAGATGGGGGTGTTTGTGTACAGGTTTTTAATGTCAAAGGAGGCTAATGTGGCATTATGGGGGATGTGTATGTGTTACTATTTTTATTTTTGTTACTATGTCTGTGTTGTTTTTTACTGCAATGTTGTTGTCTAGTTGTGTGTGTTGTCTGATAATTTTGTCTAGATATTTTGCGAGTTTGTGTGCAGGGGCATTACGGTAGTTGATAATGGGGCTGATCGGAATGTCTTCTTTATGGATTTTGGGAAGCGCTTGGAGGGTAGGGGCTGATGGTCGGATTTGTTTCATGTAGGGCTTTTGTTTATGTGTCATTATGTGTTGGGCTTTGTTGACTAGTTGTTTTACTGCGTTTTGGTATCTGTCGGTGGTGTCGTGTTTTAGTTCTGTGATGTTGTTCTGTTCCATGAAGTTTTGTACTTTTTTGTGTAGGTTGTCTGTGGGTATGATTACAGTCGTGTTGCCTTTGTCTGCTTTTACAAATGTGATGTTGTGTTTGTGTGCCTTTTCCCTCAGTTTGATGGCTGTGTGTATTTCTAACAACCACAACTCAGAAATACACACAGTCGAGAACATCTTTACAAAAATCGTTACAAAAAAATGCAACATCTCTTTGATTCGTTTTCCTTGAGTTCGGATCCAGTAAATGCAAGCAAGAGGTTGATACTATAAAGACAAACATTTGTCCTTGGATAAAAAAAACTGAACTTCTTAGAGTTACCACCCCTTAAGACCCTTTTCGAAAAAATCGTTGAAGACTACAGTGATGACGATGACTACGATGGTGATGAAGATTCACACACTGACGACGATGAACGATGTTAAACTTTATAATTAACAGACAATCAATATTGTATTTAAATATGGGGCTATATATAATTTTAGACGCTTTTTTTAAAGAAACTGATTATTTCATGATATTTTTGTGACGTTTTTAATGTAATTATATGTTTATTCGCTTTAGGAATCCACTCAGTGTTTGTGAATTATTACCAACTTTGAAGGCCCATGTGTCGGGAGGAACGGAGAGCTGTCGCACTCGGACGAATGACTCCCCTAAGGCAGCACTTGCATGCCTCTCGCTTTCTTGTGTCATGTGGTACACGCTGGATTAACAAGCCGAGTGTAGGGAAGGCGCCTTCATGGGGAGATGCCTGACTTGAGCCATACATATGAAGAAAGTGATGGGCGATGCAGACGGGGTTCACGTGACGATGTCTATAGAGGGTCGTCAAGTAGCGCCCGAGGGCGTCTGACGCGTACCGGGAGGCGAAGCGCCTTCCGTACTGTTCAGCTGATGGATATGCAAGAAAGAAGATTCCTCAGCCTTTGCGAGAAAATTTGTCGCCAGGGATCATATAAAACCTCCAGGAAAGGAAGTCGGAGGCCCCGATGGAGATAATAATTTCTGACGTACTACGGAGTCCCCGAGGGGAACCGGAGCGAGAGGTTTTGGAATGCTGACAAGGTGAGGCGCCGCATACGTGATTACTGTTCGGAGGAACAACAGATATAATGTTATTTTTGTCCGGGCAACCATGCTACTGTTCCTCGAGAGCATGGGGAAGAGCTTGGCTCTCACGCCACGAGCCTTGTTTACGGTATCGATCACGTGGTCGCTGAAGTTGAGCCAACTGTCTAGCCGGCTGCCTGTCTGTATTTTTGAGTGACAACCGGTGTATTCAACGTGATATGGCCGCTGGCGTAATCTGTCTCGTATTTTATTTTGAAAACCTTAAGGGAGACACGGATTGCATTGTGTGTGTGGGGCGTCTTTGCACCCGTGGGTTGACTGCTGCATCTGGGTCGTGCCCAATGGCTGCCAGAAGACAAACTAAGTCTGGTTCTGTCGACAGGTAGCCTAAATCTGGAAAAGGAAACCGCCAACGCGTTAATGCAGAACGCGGCGGAGAAAGATAACTTTATGTTCTTTTGTGACACTGCCGCTGAAACCGATTCAGCCAACAGATGTTGCCTGTCTCAAGCCCAGCTAGCGAGGCAGAGAGCCCCCGTACCGGTGACCAAGATAACAGCAACAAGCAGCTGGCTCAGCGTGGGCAAGAAACGACTGCTTTCAGTTGTGAACTCTAGGGTTGAGGGCTGCGAGGATGCCTTTATGGCGGGTCATCAAGAAGCGCCCGAGGGCACTTGACCCGAATCGACGGTGGTGGTTCTGAAGCGCTGACAGCTCGCAGGTAAGGGAAGGATGAGGTCGAGGCTGCAGCAAAAAGAGTTACAGCCAACGATCGGACAAAGGCAGACGAGGTAGGAACTCGAAAACCCCTTCGAATCACGTCACTCCTCACAAACCAAGGGGACTCCGACAAGGAACGGAGGGTTTTGGCTTGGAAACGTTCCAGCCTACACCTGTTGGTGGTGGACAAAAGAGACCAGCATGTGGGAGCCGCATAGGTCAGACCTGAGAGATAAACTGCGACACGAGAGAAAAGGAGATAGTTTGGATCAGACCCCGCGAGCCTTCGTGAGGGTTTCGGTTACGTGGGCGTTGAAGCAAAGGCGCCTGTCGAGCCGAACGCCGAGATACAGAGCTGCGTCACAGGCGTGGAGCCAGACCGTAGCAAAACACAAATATTCTTACTTGACTTGTAGGTAATATCGTACAATGGGAACTCACGCCTCAATCTTTGTGCTGCAAACAAACGATAACGCTGCACCGGAAGGAACTAACGTTCATCAGGCTGCGACTCGACGACACTCACCAGGGCACGGGGCACAAGACGTCCCGTCCTGCGCACTTCTGTCTGTAGTTTATTTGATAACTCGTGTCTTTTTATATTAGCTGTAGTTTTTATGTATTTCGCACACAATCTCCAAACGAAGAAGTGTCTCTCTCTCACACACACACATACATTTGGCCGTCATCACTCAACGAGCGACAAAATTTGTTGCTTATAATTCCGCAACTAACGTTTCATCACAATTTGCACAAAAACAAAAATTACAAACAGAAATACGTACGTAGTTAAGTAAATCACACGGAACAAGATTAAAACGTTTTGAGGGGCGCCGCGGCTTTGTCCAATAATGATGGCAGCGCCCTGTGGGAGCGGCCGTCACTTAGAAATTAATTAACGATGCCAGTCACGCCACTCCATGCCATGCGCCACTACACGCTATCTCGTGATTTACTGCCCAATAAACCTCAGACTGTACCACCAACGTTTAACCCCAACACTTGTGTGTATCTGTATGAGTTGTAACTACTTCTTGTTTTGACGTTAACAACGTCTTTTCTGGAAAGTAACTAAATTGTTAGGAGAACCTTATTCCCAACTTCTGCTTTGGTTCAGCCGTCAGCATTAACACAGGCGTTTAAAAAATGTGTTTTATATTTGACCCATTTTGTAAAAACGTGTTTTAATAGACCTGCAGAAACTAAAAGAAGAAACTAAAACAAACAACAGACAAAGACAGAAAACAACAATATCATAACACTAACATACATCAACAAACAAACAGAAAAAATTGCCCATAAATTCAAAAATCAGGATACAGAATCGCTTACAAAACTACTAACAAAACAGAACACAAACTATCAAAACGCATGCCCAAAGCACAAAACAAATTCGATCTACCCGGTGTATATAAGCTAAATTGTTCAAATTGCAATAAATTCTACATAGGCCAGACAGGACGTAGCTTCAAACAGAGATACATTGAACACACAAAAGCACTCCACACCACTACAGAATCTACCTTCGCAAACCACCTCATTGAAGCAAACCACACATATAAAAACATCGACAATAACATGAACATACTACACGTACACACAAAAGGCCGAAAACTAGACACTCTAGAACAATTAGAAATATACAAACACACAAAAACAAATAAAAACGACATCCTAAACGAACAGACACAATTCAAATCGCACGCATTATTCGAACACATCTCACCACACACACACAGCTTCGATCTTTCGAAAAACTGTCTCGTCGCCAACAACAAGACGAACAACGCTACCTACGACAGCCTCTGATGAAGCCTTCTATAGGTGAAAGCTGGTTTAGGCTGTAAGGTAAAACTTTACGTTTTTACTTATAAAAAACTTAAGTGTTCCGAGTCGTCAATATTATAGTGATATTTAGTTAAGTAACGGACACGTCATGGACAACGAAATCCAAGAATTTAAAAGAAGATGTCACAAAGGATTTCTGTATTTATTATTACTCGTTTTTGGTAATCTTCTTTTAACAATATGAGTGTGACTTATTATCAAACCTACAATGACGTTATTTCTAACAAGGTATAGGGTTTGTGTACACGTGTTCGCGCGGCGCACGTGTGTATAGGTGGCTGGGCTACAGAATCGATTTGGACTCTGTAGGACTAGAGCCTCACGCTTAGATGATTCTTTTACATTTGTTTAGAGACAATTGTTCTTAAAGTTAGGTTAATATTGTTTACCAATAGAATTAATTTTTACTACAATTTTTTCTGCATACGAAATAAAATGTTTCACCAAAAAGTAACAAAATAAAATTTTTTAGTAGGTATATTTGAGATACCATGAAAATATTTGCACGATTTTGATGGAAAAAGTATGTACTATCTACAAACATCACTGAACATTTTATAAGAAGAATCTTTTTGATATTCCTTTTTCAGAACTATTGATTTTGTTTCTAATTCTATTTTTGTTAAACTAACTTAAATGTAAATGGTACAAATCAGGTTTGTTCTACTCATTACCAAATAAAAGTAGTCTGTAGAAACTTGCATTGACAGTGGAATCAGACTGGAACAAAGAGCTTTCAGTACATTAACAGTAAGCTGGAAAACAAAATTTGTTGGATCAACAGCAGTACAAGCTTAACAAAACTACTGCATTAACAAGTGTGTTAGAATTACAAGCTACAAATTCTGGACCATCAGAATTATAAACGAAGGCTTTGGGAATTAACTGACAAAAAGTTATAGTAATAGAAACAACAATAAAGGAAAGAAAATGGAAACTGGGGCGCCCATCCTTAACCCAAATGTTTTCCACTGCACTGTACACAAACATATCTACTGCGCTCATGGAAACTTCAGTGGTCAGTTTCATACACGTGTCTGCACAGACATGCCCTCTCACTCTCTCTCTGTCTTTCTTGAATTCTTCTTTCGACTTGAGTGAATGTAACAACACATGGATAAAGAGTTCAGTGAACGAGAAAATGTTCTTCTGTATTACAAAAATTTCAAGTCTTGATAGACGACACAGACATCAGAAGGTTGCAAATGGAGATGCACTAAGAAAACACTTGGTAAAAGGTAAAAATAAATAATAAATTAAATGAACAAAATTAATAAAAATATAGAAAACAAATAAAAAATTAATTGTACGATGGTGTTCTACTGCTCGTTAACTAAGGATATACAAATCAATAATAAGACCCATCCTAACCTATGGTTGCAAAACGTGTATCCTGAACTCCAAGGCAGCAAACACTCTCGATACCTTTGAAAGAAAAATATTACGAAGAATCCTGGGACCAGTTAATGACATACATGGCTAGAGAATAAGATATAACTATGAATTTTATCAAATGTATAAAGAACCACCATTAACATGGTACATAAAACTATAGCGTCTAAGGTGGGCTGGTCATGTAGCCAGGATGGGAGAAGAAAGGATACCACAAAAACTATTGTATACCAGAATCCATGGGAAAAGACCAGTGGGAAGACCAAGGAGAAGATGGGAGGATGCGGTGGATGAGGATGCAAGAGAGATATTGAAAGTGCGTTCCTGGAGGAGGATGGCTGCTGACAGAGGAGAATGGGGGGGAAAAATTGAAGGAGGCCAGGGCCCAACAAGGGCTGTAGTGCCATAGAAAGAAGGAGAAGAAGTTCTACTGCTCGTTATTAAGTGGGATTGACTAAGGTCTACCAGAACCCTAGTACTGTAGGGTATAAGACAGCCCTCTTACACAGAGGATAGGGTCTCTACCATTACATTCACAAGGCTATAAAGAAGGTTTTTACGATAAGGTCTCATTTCACTCTACTTTTCTGATATTACGCTTTGCAAATTTGTTCAACTTTTATGACAAGGTCTATGCAAAATGTTCAGTGAATTGCAAGTGTATTTGTATTTTTGCACATGCAAGGAACAAACGTTGGCTATAGGGACGTTAAAGCCTACGATATCTGCCAACAAGCTCAGCACGTAGGCCTACGCAGGCAGATGTGCATGTAGGCAGAGAGAATTGACTGTATGCACAATCGATGAACCCCCATAAATTGATTACTTCTCGGTGATGCCGATGCCCCGATGTCAGGAGTATCCCGCAGCTTCTGGACCCCATAACGCCTTGTTTTGGAGGATATCCACCAGCTTTCTGTGCTCACCTATAAGGGGTCTCAGTCTGTCTCTTGGCATTTGGGGACGTCCAATGGCGGATTATCCATAACGCTAGGGTATGCTGCAACACCGGGCACCAAGGCTTCAGCTGTCAGAGGGGCCCAATCCAGCCCTAAATCAAAGAAACATTTTAAAGATAATAAATGTGAAAACAAAAACAAACGTCTTCACTCTAAAATCATAAAAAGATGTGTGCATGCTTTTTGACTTGCTTCGTTAGCAAGGTTGAAAATTTGAAAGCGAGATACTTGAATTGCTCGATTTAGAAGAAATTATACAAGACTTCGTCAAGGTAAAATCAAGAAAAAAATGGATCGATTAGTATTTTCTGAGCTTAAATACTACTATGCTCATTGTAATCACTATTTAGCTAAATATTTATTGTAATTTGATAGTTTAATAAAGTAATTGTTAACTTTCGAAATTGTGTGTGCCATTTATCAGTGTAAATAATGGATAAAAGTTGAACTTTGAATAGGGGGGCACTAGTCTGATGGCAGCATAAAGCACCACGCGTTTCTAATCCGCCCCTGTGGACCTCCCTAGTAATATGAGCTAGGGATGCTCCTTATTGCTCATTCCAGGTCGGACAGGCGCTCAGTTGGAACCGGATCAAACATTGTTACGTGACAGTATGCCCTGTTCTGGCCCTTGCTGCAAATGTGACGATTTATCTTGGGACATTTTACTAAAGTTTGTGATCTGCTGGTGTCGACTGTAGGTGAAAAAAGCCGTCTCCCCATTTCGCGGTGCTCCATCTCTCTCTTCATTCTTCTTGAATTGCCATCGTCACTCATGGGACTCTTGAGCTTCGATAGGGGCAATTGTCGTATTTGATTTGGCTACATTTTCGCAGCTGCTGTCACGATTTCATCGGCCATTCCCCGCAATTCCACACCGAGCTGGAACCGACTAAAAGGCTGTGTATTTCTCTTTCCTTCTAAGCTGGATGAGCAAAAGTTCTTATTGTCGTTTCGTTGGAGGTCTTTTCAGGCCATACATACATAATTATGCTTATTTTTGGTATACACAGAAACAAATACAATTATACAAATTACATACAATTTATACAAATGTTTAAAGTGTGTGCAATGTTTAGTTTTCTATGCTTCGATGTCTTCTGGAGTAAGCGGTTTTTCAGCTTAGTGACTTATTTGTTTTCACTAGCAGTTAACAATTTTCTAGATTATTTATATGTTTATTTAGCCTCTGTTACTACAATAGGTATTTGTTAAATAAAACTTCTTTTGTAGATATCTTTTTTATAAATGAAAGAAGCACAAAAGAATTGTATAAAAAAAAATTAACCATCTATTTCTCCTGCCTATCACACACACACACACACACACACACACACACACACACACACACACACACACACACACACACACACACACACACACACACACACACACACACACACACACACACACACACACACACACACACACACACACACACACACATACACACACACACACACACACACACACACACACACACAATAGTTACACAGCTGTTATTAACTTACAGAATCAAAAAAAGGAAATGAACTAAATAGGAATGAATGTAAATAAATTTAATAAATAGGAGGTCACCTATTTGAATCATTTTAAATATTTTTATGAAGTTTAAAAACAAAAGAGTCAAAAAGAGAAAGAACTCTAGAATTTATTTTTAATCAGACAATGAAACCTCAACTCTAAACTTATTAGGGAAATATCGTTAGTGTTTATTTTAAAAGGGATATAAAAATATTTATCATTCTACAAGAGCTGTTTATTATTCAAAAATAACATTATTACTACTAGCTATATAACATTCTTTATTACCAATTATTTTGTTGTCTGCTATCATAAAAAGTCCCTTTTCTTCTTTGATATCCTGACAAAAAGATATAGTAGCCATAAACATTATAATCATTTTATGCCCCTGCTGACACAACTACTAAATTAGTAACACAGTTGATAAATTATGTTTGTCAGAGTTTTATTGGCAGCTCAGACAACTCAATCTATTCTTTAGTAAAGTAAACACGAACATAAAATATTTTAAGACTATTATATAGACTCTACAAAGATCACTTTATCAGTACAGATGCCTGTAATTTTAACATAGTTTTAGTTTTGCTACTAGAGCTTTTTTTTACTAAATATAAGTATATCACTACCTACTCGGAACACAAAGTTTTTTTATTGGTAAAAACGTAAAAGTTTTACCTTATAGCCTGAGCCAGTATTCGTTTATTATAAGCTTCATCAAAGGTTGCCATTGGGAGCGCTGTCCGTCTTCTTCTTGGCGACAGCACCGACTTTTGAAGGATCGATGTTGTGTGTGTGTGTGGGGTGTGATATGTTCGAATATGTGTGATTTGAATTGTGTCTGTTCATTTAGGATGTCGTTTTTGTGTGTTTGTATATTTCTAATTGTTCATGAGTGTCTAGATTTCGGCCTTTTGTGTGTACGTGTAGAATATCTATATTGTTTTCGATGTTTGTGTATGTATGGTTTGCTTCAATGAGGTGGTTTCCAAACGTGGATTTGGTAGTGAAGTGTAGTGCCTTTGTGTGTTCAATGTATCTTTGTCTGAAGCAACGTCATGTCTGGCATGTAGAATTTGTTGCAGTCTGACAATTTAGTTTCTAAACACCAGGTAGGTCAAATTTCAATCAAATATATTGGACTTACCGTCTGCGGCTTCTGAAACAGCGTCTTTATAAAATTTACATGTTTCGGGACGCTTGTCCCATCATCAGAATTTAAAAATAATTGCGTATCATTTAAAGTTGATACACTTGTCAACACTTAGAACATTAAAATCCAATATAAAAACAAATAACTTAAAATAACATGATAATATAATATTTACAACGAGTGCGAAGGTTTACCGCGTATGAAGACTGATCGCGTACTAATTTACGTCTCGCTCCCACCACGACAATAGCGCAAGGCAGTGTTGTACAATACATTTGACTTGAAAACTAATTTATCATTTAGAACATGCGGCTTGGTATCAGTATTATTGTGTGCTTTATAAATTTCGTACTCTTCAAGAGCGTTCAAATATTGCCCGTTCTTACATATGTGAAGGGGTTTCAAATTAGTTTTAAAATTAGTGTAGCTATGATTTTCGGAAATAAGGTGTTCTGCAAATTTTGACTTGATATTGTCCAAACTGTGAAAATGTGCAGGTGGCCTATGTTCTGTAAATCTTTTTAAAAAACCACGTCCTGTCTGGCCCACATAAAAGGCGTCACAATCGTCACATGTCAATTTGTAAACACCAGTTTTGTGTTCAAGGCTGGTAGTTCTGCGGACACGAAGATTATTCATAATACTATTAGTGGTCTTATAGGTAACCTTGATATTACTGGTTTTACCAAAAATTGACCCAAAAATCTGAGGCATAAGGTATGTGTACGGTGTTGCAATATATTTGCGTGTTGTATTTTCGCGTGTTTTATGTCCGTTAATGTTACTATGTCCCTTCTTATATTTTCGAAGGATGTTATTCACCATATTGACATCATAACCATTAGCAACTGCAATGTGTTTAATGGTGTCTAATTCCTCACGGTATTCTTTATCACCGAGGGGCAAAGATAAAAGTCTATAAATCATACTGTGGAAGGCAGCCAATTTCTGTGATAAAGGATGAAAAGACGTAGCATGTATTACAATGTCAGTCGTTGTGGGTTTTCTATAGATGTCAAATTGCAACTTTTTATTATTGTCCTTAGCAACAGTTAAATCTAGAAAATTCAGTTTACCATTTTCTTCACTTTCAAGTGTGAACTGCATTTTGTTATTGATATTATTCAAATGATTATGTAAATTATTAATTTGCCTTTGTGTACCTTTGTATATTAAAAAGGTATCATCAACATACCTGCCGTAAAATATTATGTTATTTTTGTGTTTGTTATTAGTAAGAATGAATGAATTTTCGAAATTATTTAGGTATATATCTGCAAGAAGACCTGAAAGTGGAGAACCCATTGCTAACCCATTTTGTTGGCTGAAAAATTGATTATTGTGGGTAAAATAATTTTGATCAAGAACTAACTACAAAATGTGCATCAATTCATTTATACTATTAATATCCAATTTATTAGTATTAATAAGGTTAGTCCTAAGTATACACAAGGTCTCAGCTACTGGTATATTCATATACAAATCCACAATATCAAAGGAAATAAGTTTGTAAGCCGGTTCTCCTATTAAATTTTTAACTTTATTCACAAAGTCAACACTATTAATTAGGCTATGATCATTAATTATTTGTATATTGTGTTTTATTATGGTGACTAATTTTTTAGCTGTTTTATACCCCGGAGCAGTGGTGAAATTTACTAATGGTCTCAAGGGGATAGCATCCTTGTGGAGTTTTGGTAATCCTGTCAAAACGGGTGCTTTTGAATTTATAGGTCATTATGTGGGCCAGACAGGACGTGGTTTTTTAAAAAGATTTACAGAACATAGGCCGCCTGCACATTTTCACAGTTTGGACAATATCAAGTCAAAATTTGCAGAACACCTTATTTCCGAAAATCATAGCTACACTAATTTTAAAACTAATTTGAAACCCCTTCACATATGTAAGAAAGGGTGATATTTGAACACTCTTGAAGAGTACGAAATTTATAAAGCACACAATAATACTGATACCAAGCCGCATGTTCTAAATGATAAATTAGTTTTCAAGTCAAATGTATTGTACAACACTGCCTTGCGCTATTGTCGTGGTGGGAGCGAGACGTAAATTAGCACGCGATCGGTCTTCATACGATGTACATCGGTAAACCTTCGCACTCGTAAATATTATATTATCATGTTATTTTAAGTTATTTGTTTTTATATTGGATTTTAATGTTTTAAGTGTTGACAAGTGTATCAACTTTAAATGATACGCAATTATTTTTAAATTCTGATGATGGGACAAGCGTCCCGAAACATGTAAATTTTATAAAGATGCTGTTTCAGAAGCCGCAGACGGTAAGTCCAATATATTTGATTGAACAACACGTGGCTTGGTACTAAACATTTGGAATTTATTCCTTTTAAACAGGTCAAATTTGTTTTGTTCTTTGTGTGTGTGTGTGTTCTGTTTTGTTTGTATGCGATTCTGTATTCTGCTTTTTGAATTGTGGGCTATTTTTTCAGTGTGGGTTATTGATATATGTTTGTGTTATGGATTTGTTGTTTTCTGTCTTTGTCTGTTGTTTGTTTTGTATAGGAGTTTGGACTATTGTTCTGTTGTATCCACTGGATTCTGCTAGATATTTTCTCGTGTTTAGTTCGTCTTTGTTGGCTTTTTCATCTAGTGGGATGTAGGTTCGTTGATGTATTTTTAATTTTCTGTTTTCAAACCATTGCATGTATATATTAGCCAATACATGGGACAGAGATGAACCCATCAGTAAGCCCCCTCTGCATTGTGCTTGTGTTGTTTTTTTAGTATTTAGTCTTTTGATAATAAATTTTGTGAATATTTGTTATTATTTTTCTGACTACCACTTGTTGATAGAGCATTACTTAATACTTATACTCATCACGTATTAGTTTATAGTTAGCCTGAAAACAACTGCCGAATGTGCGAGTGGCCGAAATGCTACTCCTATAATTTTTCCTTGATGGTAAAAGTCTGTCATTTAATGACTACAATCCATCACAGCCATCTTTTAAATAATGATGGAAACACTGCCCACAATTTTCTGTGAGTTTTCTCTTGCTTCTTCTATAACAGGTTTTAATGAATATTCTTAAAATATCTTTATGTTATTTTAGTCACAATATTATGTGGGTATGTCATCAACATGAAAGATACAGCTAAAATATTTGTACAACTTTAACATTGTCCTGTGTAAAGTTAATTCATGGTAATGTTTTAATATATTACCATATTATTAAATATGGTAATAATTAATAATTATTATTAATGACCAGCATACTCACCTATGCCGACCATCGCATACTCTTTGAAGAGACGAGGCTTCTGTCATCAGTGAGATTGTATTTCCCTCAGAGTCTGTCCAGATTCAGAAACATGCATCTCTTACCATGAATCGATGGGGTGAGTCCCTCTTATTGAGTGCTCTTTGGACGCAAGTTGTGGCGAACCAATAAGAATTTGCCTTTCTTCTGTTGGCTGGTGGTGTCAGACAACAACTTCGTTTTTAAATATGGGTGTCCTACTCATGGCCACTAGCCTTAACCAAAGTTCAGTGGTCACTGACTGCGAACCTTGGTTAGCGTGTTGCAGCCTTCTGCACTGAAGATGGCCGTCGAAGGCATGGCCAAAACGTTTGCACAAAACAACAATGGACCACGGCCTTACAGCCGAAGTACTCATATCAATGTTTAATATAGTTTAAAGAAAGTCTTCGCATTTATATACAAGTTTTCCTACAGTAATCATTGCGCTCATTATATACAATTCCAATTAACAAAAAACCCCCATAAGATGTCCTAATTGTCACATGAGGGAAGGGATAAAAGTCATATTTACAGAAAACTGCTAATTTTGTAATGTTGTACACTTTATTGTACAATATTATATATTATCATATACAATATTTTCAAATATTATATATGTTTAAACAAAACAATATTTAATATTTTTATAGCTGGTATATAAAAACAGTAAACAATTCATATGAAAATAATAAAGTTTTTTCATAAACAAAAATAATTATATTCACATAACAAAATAAAAATATAAAATGTTAATTAAATTTAGTTTATTTGAAAACGTTTTGTTGCACGACATGTGTAACACTATATAATAAACATCAAATACTAAAATTTAACATTACTTCAAAAAATGACTTCAAATTTGAAATAATTCAGTCTCAGTACAAGAGTACTTTTGTTCCACAATATTACTGTCATTAAAGCTCATTTGATAACAAAAAAGAATGGTGAATTTTATGTGTTGGTACTGACTAGCACCAACAAACAAATAACAACAACTGAAGAGATTAAGTGGTTTCACGTCGATTTTGACAAAAATGGAAATGCATGAAGTCTCATGCATGTGAAACATATGGACTGCAATGAGTTACTGGCCACATAATAATGGACATTAAGCTACAGAAAACATTTTGTTTGCGTTACAACAATCCATCAACAGCTACATGGATACACGAGTCCACGTGGGTTGCTGGACGAGCAAGCCTTGCCTGTTGTATGTATGCTATTATAATGTACTGTATTGTGACAGTACAATCATATACAGTACTGTGCATTGCAAAAATAATCATAATAATTAATAAAAATTAATAAATCTATGGTTACTAAACATGATTCAGATTGCAAGCTGGATTGTTTAAAATATAGGTAACGCGCCGTTCAGGCATGTACACGCATATCTGGCAACCTGTTGCTAGCTGTGTGTACATGTGTATTTTGTTTATGTGTGTGAAGCCTGTCCGTTCCTGGACAGTAACCACCCCTATTCAAATGATGTTAGAGTTTAAGTATAATTTTAATTATAAGAAAAATATGTACGATAATGTAAAACAAAAGACACCAAAGTGTGTATTTTATAGAGATACACAAAGGGTTAAAAACGTTTAAAAGGGACGTAAAGTGAAAGTACAAGGAAGAAAAAGTGAATAACTCCCTGAATAATTATAATAAAGGAGTGTAAGTTACATATAATAGACATATGAAAATTAGCGATCGATTGAGTATCGTATAGTGTAAACAGACTTCGCAATTTGCGAAGACAAGCGAAATTAGTGAATCAGGCGAGAGAGGGAGAAAGGACGTGTCGACAAACTCTGACAAGATAGATATTGTTCGGTCAAGAGCTTTTGCACGATTTGGCTATAAATACCAGGTCACGCTAATAAAGTTTCTTCTTCTATATTCAACCGTTGCCGTACGAGGCTATGTCAGTCAACTACGCGATCGTAAATCTACAGTAAGCATCACCTGATGAACTGGGAGGCAGAACAGAGGTTAGATGGACACACCTACAACCCATGATGTGAGCAGAGACAACAACTAAGAAAGACAAGCAGTGGAATCCTGGAAGAGGACCTGAGGCCCCAAGGACACGAAGGACTGGAAGAGGACCCAAGGACACGAAGGACTGGAGCAAAGACTGGAAGAGGACCCGAGGACACACTGATAATTTGCCACATCAAACGAGGTGATAAAAACCCATAATAATTACAGACAATTGAAAGACAATATTTAAACTAGAATGAAAGACATTCAAAACTGTTGCTAACTGAATTTAATTTGTAGAGAGTAATGTAAAGTCTAAATTGTTCATTCAGAATAATTTCTCATGTATAGAAATTAATATTGGAATAACGTAAATGCTATGAGAGAGCAATGTTTGATTTTTAAATTGAAGTAAATTAAAATAATTAGTAAAGTCTTTAACTGATAAAAGAGAAATGCATATGCAGTAGAAAAGAATTAAAGCCAAGTAAGATTAAAGACACTGAAATAAAAGTAAATTCATTGTTGAAATAAATCGATAAGCAATTGCAAAGATGGCCACACTAAATGAGTAAGCTTACAGCAGAAATAGTTATAAATAAGATTAGATAATAAGATTTATGTATAACCTGTTTAGATATAAATTATTCACCAGAAGACATATACATAAGATCGCATAAGCGATGAATAATAAATTTTTGTATTGCCGAAGTAAGTAAAGAGGTTGCTAAATAAGTAATGTAAAGATTTAGAAAATATATTATGCATTCTTGTTATTACGATTACACCTAACATCATTACTTTGTAGTGTTATATAAATTTGGTGCTCCAAAAGCGTGGAGGTCCCCAAATTAAATTACATTGAATTTGTGTTGTTATAGTATATCAGCACATAACTTGTATTCATACTGAAATCTTAAATGAATGTTAATTTCCATGTGATGTTTGTAATGGTCTCTGGTTTCAAAGTGATTTATACTGATTTATATCTTGTATCAATTGATGTGCTTCGTTTGCTGTCCAATGTTGTTGTTTTTTTTCAGTTTTGTATACTGCTTTACACAGAACAACTTGCCACTGTTGGATCTTGTATGCTACAGTCTCATATCACCCCATCTGCCATTCATGCAAAACTGTTGGGACTTCATTTTGGTACAGAAACATATGAAATATTCAGGTAAGATGTCAATATACTGTGAAAGTAGAAACTATGATCAAATCTTTTCTTCGCCAGCTTAACAAAGAATTTGCAGTAAACATGTCTATCAAGAGACACTTGTTTTACAAGACTTCAAACTTGTCTAGATTTGTGAAGAAGATGGCAGTGCATGCTTGATTTATAACTTGAAAAAACCAATATGACACTACAACATAACGACTGGTTCAATGTCTCTTCCCTGAAAATGAAACTGAACACTTCTATGCTCTCGACTTTGAGAGGACTGTACAACACAATTATACTAACTGTTAACTGTCAACTAACTCTATTTTGGAAAGTAGGTAAGTACAGTCAAATTGAAAGTTAAGGGCTTCTGCGCAGAAACCAATTTATGGATGGACGAGTCCACTTTGAAATTGTGAATGGGAAATGCGGGAGAGTAACGGAGAATCAGCTGGTATGCAAGTGAAGGTATTGCCAACTTGTGTGTGATGTTTTAGTTACCAGTACATTGTTAGTTACTGTGTTATGTCCTATCTCAGTCTTGCATTTGTTTTAATCTCTATCTGCGCGCGCGCGAGTGTGTGTACCTACAGTCACACAGCTGGCTTAAAAAAAGAATTATACGTTTATTGTTTCCGATGCAAATCAAATAATAATAACAATAATCAAAATAATAGTAATAATAATATTATTTATTAGTAATATTTACTATAATATATATAATAGCAATAATATTGTAATTCTATTTATCTACATTTACAAACAAAAGTGAAATAAATAAATCAATTGGAACAGTACACGTACTGGAATTTGTTGCTGTTACATATCAGAATGTTTTATAAACATATATGAGCGTTGTTTGGTTCTGTCATTGTGTACTGCTGAGACGTAAAAAACTACAGCCTCCCTGACCGTTCTTATCGCAATGGAATTTGCAAACTGTACACTTCCACTCCTTAATTATACTCGACTATCTCTCCAGTTTATCATTACATAAACGAACACGTTCTTCATATTAATTTAATTGCAAGAATCTTTTTAATCCTGGACAACAAGAAACTGTTTCTAGAAGAAGTAAAAAGGAAATAATTTCAATACAGAATTTTAGGAAAAGAATATCTTTTAACGGTAAAACTGTTACAACCGGTAAAAGAAACAGATGAATGAGAATTGAGATAATTTATGTATTACCAGCTAGCAAACAACGTTTTACTGTAAATAAAGCGAAAAGTTGAAGTTATAACATGCGATGTTCAATATCTATGAAATTTCTTTCATTTCAGTATTATATTTCATTTTATTTTTACGCAAAAGTTGAGCATGCACGCTCGCGCGCACACACACAGATAGAGATTCGTGGTGACACATTTACAAACAAACTTTAACAGTCACGACTTTTTGTTACTATTAGAAATAATGTTTATAGGTTGGCTGCACCGTCGCTGATAACAACAATTCTCTTCTCACATCTCACAGCGACTCCCTCCACATCGCCTTTCCCCTCTGACCATAAGCGTTTCACATGCCCTTAACTTCCAATTTTGCTATACTTGATGATGGGTCAAGCACAAAACAAAACCTGAAACATGTTGATCATCGATCACCCACTGATAATGAAAATGCTGAAAACTGTCATTCACAGGTATCTATTTCAGCAGAACCCTGATCCTAAAGTTACCACTTTCAAGAGGACTACACGTGAAATGCAATACTTGGATAGATGCAGAACTGCATCTGACCATATGGCTGTAAATTTGATTATCACAGGGTCTTTACACACTTTCAAATATATTGGCATTACTGACATTATACAACATTACTCGTAACATGACAAGTCTATAACGTCTTGCAAGGAATGAATTACATTTAATTATAATCAACCTCGGTGTTTTGCCTACTACTCTACATGGGGATTTCAATGTTCATCAAGACAGAAGAAAACTCATTATTTCTTAATCTGATAAGAAACAATATTGATATAACTTTGTCTTCAAGACTTACAATTGTATATTGTGGAATAGTTGCTGCAGACCAGTTGAATGCAAGAAAATTTGCAGAATCAATGCATGTCCTGAAACTACTGACATTGTCTACATAAATAAATTGTCAATTCTTTGTTATACTTTACTCTGATATGGTCCAGTTATACTGCGATCTCAGAGTCATGAGTGTGTATTTTTTTCCCATTTCCAAGTTTAAACAAGTGACTTAGCTTTTCTGACACTGCTGCTTTAGTTTCCCATCTTGACATAAAGCCTAAACTTTGATTTCTTTCATTCATTAATCTTTTGATTGTATATTGCAGACATTTGTAACTGGTGATGATCACATTGTAGCACAGTGTACAGTTCCAAAGACACATTAGAATTTTGTGTCTAACTTGGTGCAAACAGAGGCAAACTTTCACAAGAAAATCCACCCATATAATCTCAAGTACAGACCAATGCCAAATGACATTTCAAAACATCACACATAGGATGAGTTGCATCTCTTATGACAGCCCATGCTTACACAATTATTAATTTCAAATTCTTTTGTTGCGAATTTCAATGCCTGACTTAATAAATGTGAGAAAATATGTGCAGATTCTGGCACATTATTTTGAGCCATTCAACAAACACTTGTAAGAAAAAAGTTTTTAAAACGTGCCAGTCTCACTTGCTAAAATCCTTCCATCCTTGAACAGAAAAAAGAAAACATACTAATGAACATACCATAGTAGCACAAATGCATCTTGCAAATGGAAAACATTAAGAATACTATTGAATACAATATAAACATTTAAGCAATGAAGGAACATTGATCAACATAACGGGAGTCGAAAGACTCTTAATCTTAACACCTTTTATGATAATAACGAAAAAATATATTATCTAAATTACATACTTGGAGGACAGTTACTTCTCCAACTCATTGACCATACTGAAACACCAAAAATTTTGCCAATAATGGATGTTGTGAGTTTCTTACATCAGGTCCTTAGAATATATGTTAGAGAGCGAGTCTAGAGCATGATTATTATATTGTTGGCAACATTGGCAGTAGCAACCTTGATTAGATTAGCTGAAGGCATGTAGTGTGATATGAAATGACTTGAATTACTTTGAAATATCAGTTCAAAAGACACACTGTTAAACTATGTTACACTGCCAAAATTGAATTGTCCTGTTGTAAGACGAAGAAATGAGAAAATTATCAAATTCAGCGTAAGAGAACCAAACATGACTGCTGGTTTCTGCCTCTTTGTAACCATTTTCAGTAAACTTGTGTCCATCGTGGACAAACAGTTCTTTTGGTTGATCTTTTGACACGTCGTAAATGTACACATTGGAATTCAAACCCGACACTGATATCGTATGAACGTTACTTGGTTTGAATCTCACGCGCAAACTTTGTGTATCATTGTTGATCAGTCTGTTGTCCAACTGTAGTTTGGACTGTAGAAGCGCACTACCTAAATGTCTAGTATCAAAAATACTGATGCTGCCGCAGTCCGATATTTGAGCTAATGGAGCGCAGTCAGTTCCATTTCCTCCAGTTTCAGCTGCTGATGACTCATACCACGTTGTATGAGACCACATGCTTCCTCCATCTGATACGGCTGAAACAAAATACAAAACACTAAATTATTTATAAATTTACAGTAAAATGATGAATACTATAAATAATATGATTCTTATTATTTATAAGATGGAGTGGAATGGATTCATAAGATGGAAAGGGGATATGGTATATCTAAAGATATTTACAATAAAAAGTGCATACCTAAAAATGCAAAAATAAGGCATTACAGTATAGTAGTGAAGCCAGAATGCCTATATGCAAGTGAATGTCTAGCATTGAATTATAATTTAGACAAAGTATAAATATTGGAAAGACGAATTATTAGGAAAATATTAGCCCCTTGTAAAACGTCAGAAGGTTGGAAATTAAGAAGTAATGATGAAATATATCAAAGTATAGAAAATATAACAGAAACAATGAGAAAAAGAAGACTATTATTTTGGGGGTATTTATATAGAATGGACGACAATAGGTTAACAAAGTAGATCTTCACATATCTGTGGGGGAAGAAGTCAACATCAAGTTGGATTAAAGAAGTCCAAAAGGATTTATAAAAACATAATATACATGCAGAAGAAGCAATTGAAAGAGAAGTTTTCGGGCAAAAGTGTTAAAAATGGAAGGAGTCCAGGGTAGGAGAGAGAAAAACGCAGAGTCAAAGTGTACTGAAGACAGGAAGAAGAGACACAGTGAAAAGATGAAAGAATATTGGAGAACAAGAACAGAACAATGAATAAAGAACTGAAATTGGCATGTGGTCCTTAGATGGCCGATACAAAAAAAAAGTTTATCAAGTGAAAGTTTAGTAATTAATATTCATTAAGTGCTGTAAATGAAGAGGATGAACATTCAAAATAACACACACACAAAATATGATTTTTATTAAAATAACTGCTATTATTATCAAATAGCAGTTGTACGGTTCAGAATGTTGAACACATAAGAAAATAGATCTTAGACAGATGGAGTCATCAGAAATTAAGTTTCTAACGTCAGTGAGAGGGAGGTAGGATATGGCTAGGTTAGGGCTGTGTTAGGGGAGACAGGATACGGAATGCAACAATTATACAGGAATTATACATTAAATCGGTTGCACTAGAGGCTAAAATATATACAGAAAGATGGAAAGAACATGTATCCAAAATGGAGGAAGAAAGAATTCAAAAGCAGACCTTAAATTGTCACCCAACAGATAGAAGAAGCATTGGAAAACCAAGGGAAAGATGGTGAAGCCAGAATACTGTAGTTAGAACTACCTACCCCATGAAGGGGGAGGGGGAGGGGAGGGGGAGGAGGAGGGGGAGGAGGAGGAGGAGGAGAAGAAGAAGAAGAAGAAGAAGAAGAAGAAGAGATTATTATCAATATCAGTCTCACATGTGAACTGTCTACAGGACAGAAAAATGTAAAAATTTTTCTGAATAGACTACATTGCCTTTAAACAAAGAGTATACCAAATAATGAAGTTGTTGGATTATGGGAGCTTCACTCAATATAGACCTTTAACAATAAAGCTTATAAGGGTTACCAAGTCCCTTTACAGAGTGTACCATTGTTTTTACATGTACACACTCTAATACATGTTTACATCTTTTACATGTTTACCATAATGTACAGGATCAATACCTTAAGTCAAAAAAGACTCTTTTGTAGCATCACACTCCAATTTATAAACAACACTTTCTACAGAACCTTCCATACACAGAATTCTATTTATTTCTACCAACATTATCATTTTTGTCAACAACATTAAAAGTTAAACTAACTTGGGTTTACTCCGGGTTCACTTTATGACTGAACATACAGTGTTAGCTTCTTATGCATTTCTCACATGTTTGGGTTTTACCTAGAAAGTAGTTTTGGTTTACTTGTTTATTCCATCTGTTCTATATTATTATTATTATTTGGTGTTCTGCCCTAAGGCAGGTCTTCAAACGGTAAAAGCTCTCCAAGCTGTCCTATCGCATGCCAGTGTTTACGTTTCTTCATAACACCCTCTGATTTTAAAGCTTATAACGTAAAAATTGCACTCTCAACAATTTTATGGGGACAAGTCATGTTGTACCCAGGGAGAAATATAAATTCATAGAAAGCGGGGAGAAAATAAAACTAAAACTACCAATTTAGAGCAGTGGTACTTCAAAGTAAGAAATATTAAAATGTTGTAGTAAGGCGCGGTAGTTGTTCATAAAGACGACCTTGAGTTGACGCCCGTAAGTCGCTAAAATATGAAAAAGCAACATAGCGGACGAACCGTCATAAAATTGTATTATTTTCAAGGGTGTCAGAAGACTTCCCTAAGATTGTAAAAAGTTAAATGCATCTAACAAAAGAACCGTTAAGTTAGACAGAGAGAGATGACAGCGAGATGGAGATAGACGCTATGTTTTCCCACTACGTTTTCACACGCAAATAGTTGATGAATAACGGAAAGCATCATTTTTTACGCGGGATGTGTTCACTAGACAGATTGGGTAAATTTGAAATTAGCGGTATGTCACACCAATCGGCGTGTATTTTGTATATAGTTGGTGAGGGTAGTTCGAAGCAATGTATAAAAAAACGAAGTGTAAGAAGTTAAGTTAGTCTATGGGGAGATTACAATTCAAAGACTCGTATTTAGTGTATTAAGAAATTTGTTGGTAAATTAAATAAATATATTTCAATCGCAACGAAAAAGTCAGTTACGGTAATGCGATATTAAGCCTTGTGGAAGCTACGTATCATAAACACTTAATAAGCGTTGACAAGAATAATGTTCAGAGTAATCAGAGAAGATAAATTAAAATCGAGTAATATATCCAAGTTTTACTTAGTACAACATGTGATCTTACGTTTATGTTGATTTTATGTGTACGATATTTTGTATACTACACTTATGGTTATGTTTACTAAACTCGGGCGCCATCTTTGTTATATATATTATAGGCCAGGAATCCGTTACGCGAAGTCATGATGAACGGAAATTGCTTGAAATAATAAAACATCTGTTATACTTTTTACCAATGAAATACCCTTTTTATTTGATCTACTTCTTACAGAACAGTTTTGAAACCAACTCTAACCCCTCCAAAAGCATAATGCAAATAAATGTACTTACGTGACTATATCCTTATTAATTATAATATAGTACTATATGTATTGTTGCTCAACCCAGCACTTAGGAATTACACAACACACACGCAATCTCTCTCTCTTTCACTCTCGTGGTACAAAATTTTTATTAATGTTGGAGCTCCTTTTAGGTAATTGAAATTTTAAATATATGATTTCTAAAATAAAAATTTATACTTGGAAATACAATAAGGATTTAAGGTACAAAAGGAACGTTCTCACCCATTTCGCAGTTGTTGTGCGTTCTCGGTTTGTACGAACTTCGCGCACCGCGAGTTCGGCGATTTTTTCCTGGTCACATCTTGGAGTTGACGCACTGTATTTAATATATTTATACTGTTTATTAACCACCTACAGTGGTCTAAAAAGTTACAATTCACTAGTGAGTGAAAGGGTTGCCGGCCGGCGTTGATCACTGCTGCAGATGAAATGACCAAGTGTCTTTGTTAGATTTTGCTGAGGTGGGGTGAACCTACGTCACATTTCCTTTGTTAAAACTGTTGACAGCATAGTTGTTGATGTAAACACATTCTCAGCCTCTGACGTAATTAAGGTTCGGCTCTCTTATCGCCACAAACTGCATACTGTTTTGACATGATAATGTCTTATGGCTGGGGGTTATTTGAAAATTTCTGTAACGCATCACGCTGCATGACGTCATCATTTACCAGCCGGGAATCGTTAACTAAAACCGCGACCGCTAACGTGCTAACGTCCATCGCAGATTAAAGACCTAACAAGCAAACAACACTGCATAGCTGTAGATAGGTATGTAACCAATCAGTCAGTCAGTAACCATAATAATGTTGCGTTTAGCTGGCGGCTGAAAGACATTATCATGCTCTTAAGCTTTTACCATTTGGTAAACGGTACTTTAATTTAAGTTTTTGTGATGTTTCACAGTTTTTGCTATGAATTGGTTCAAATCCTGACAAATATTATTATACACTCCACTCACCGTATATTCGTATCGGGTGTTTAAGGTTGGGTTGAGTATGACCAAAATAGAAAAATACAATAGTTATGTTCTATTTACCATATTTAAAGTAATCACCAAATGTACCATGATTGTACCATCACAAAACCCCCTCAATGAAAGATTGTGTGTCGAAGCACAAAAACTTTCATTGACCCTTTCATACTTCCTAAAGGGATCAGCCAGGATAAGTCGCCACAACCCCCTTACAATTTTATATAAAAGAAAATTACAACTCACCCTTGGTATGGTGATGATGACCGTACCTAGATGACCTTACTGGACTTCTCCTTCGAGATCCCAACACCATAAGGCCACTTAGGCTCTTAACGTCCCTGCTCTGACGCGTTGGCCAGCTCAGGACCGCTGTCATATCACCAAACACTGAAACAATACATAATAAATATTAAAATAGTGGCTTAGTAAATCACTCCATCCTCAACTGATCTGGTTCCCCTTAGCTAAGTGCTGGTTTGTGCCAATAAGCACTGGGTTGGCTTAATATAGTTATAAAAGAATTAGAAATATACATTTCTCAAGAATTATAAAGAATTTCCCTTCTTCATATTACAAACCCTGAATTAATAAATGGTTTCGATTACTATCGATAATATTTATCTTCTTTCTGTTACAATTACTGTAATTGTAACATAAACATTGATATAATAAAATTTAAAATCTAATTGAAAATAGGAAAATTACACATTATATATCTCCCAAACCTGGAGAAAAACAAATTATAAAAGAATCGATAAATTGGTATATTTATTTATTTATAACTCTTATTGAATGATAAAACTAAAAAATTATTATTATTATTATTATTATTATTAACAGGTAATAATCTGGTTATTACCTAATCTGGTATTAACAGCGCCATTTCTATAAATTTTATATCATAAATACATAATACATAATAATACATTAATACCTTAAATAATCTTGATTCATTTTAATCTTGTTTTGCATATTCTAAGTTGCATTTAAGTTAAAAATTTACAATTGCAGTTATTAATTAGACATCAATTTATTTATTTATAATAATAAAATACATTTTAAATTCATTATTAATATTCATATTATTCATATTATTTCATTATTCATTTTCATTACCTCTCTATTCTGAAATTTCTACCTCCCTAGCTACCTAACCTCTCACCTTCTATCACGGTTTAGTCTGGGTAACTCCTATATTCACTATACTTCTATTTATTATAATCTTACTCACCTTCTTCTAACTGACAATCAAATTTACCTATCAATGACACCACTATCTCAATTATAAACTTCATTACTATTTTCATTTAAATCCTATGGCACCGCTCGTCTTTGCAATGAGTCGGGTGTTCCCTAACTGGCTATATACATCCATAATATTTTGCCCTTCCAAAATAATTCGGCAAACACTCCCTAAACTACGCTAATACCTGCCACAACACTATTGGTTGGCTACTCTTTATCACCTCACCCCCACTACAGAATTCATCAACAACAAATACATGTTTATACCTTTACTTAAACACCTTCTCTACAAATAATCACTAACTACTGTGTCCCTAAATATCTAATAATTCTCTTGTATTATTTTCTTAAAAATTCTTACCTTTCTATCTCCATTTACATTAATTGCATAACTCACCTGCATTTATCTATACCCAGGCTCTATTCCTGTTTAAATATTTACTTTACTGTAATCATTAACAATTGTCTTATAAACTTCATCTCTCACCTACTTATAACAGTACTTCTCACTTTTCAAATATATATATATATTCTTATTCTTATTATTATTCTTCAATACAATAATTTAAATAATAATTTATCTTCATAGAAACTTTCTAGGACAATTAATAATTTATAAAGTTACAAACTTAGTACAATTTTCTTTTGTACTACAATTTAATAAAGACTAATTACTTAAAGAATTCAATTGTTTTTTTAAAAAAAATATTATTATTAAACATGTTATTAAAATATATAATAATACATACTGGTGTACCTGTAATACATAATACATATCAAAAATACATGGATAGATAAATACATATAAAACAATGAAAAATATACACTCCAACTCATTATCTTGTTATATACCAAACTCAGTTCATAGCAGTCCAATTCAATACCACAGTTCACATATATATTTTTAATGTTCATACACAATTAAAACAGTCTATCCACCATCATTGAACAACAAACGAATCTTAGGTCTACTTAACTTATTACTTAATAAATATATTTTATTATCTGCAACATTATATTCATATTCCTTTATGAAATGGTTATTAACCAAATATTTCCAGTCACGATCAAATAGGGTTCCGTTTATCTCAGTATCATATGTCATTAATCGGTTTATACTATAATATTCCCCATAATATTCCACCACAGGTAAGTACCTAATGTCTTTATTCTCATTTCTTGTTATTTCCAATTTATTGTTATTATCAGGTAAGTATTCATCATTTTCATATACCACATCTAACCCTAACCTTTCTAACAGTTGTCTGTAATTTCTGTTTACTTTAAATATTTCTATTACTCTCTTACTCTCACAATATCTCTCTATACTTTCTTTATTAATACATTTCTCTCCATAACACCAAATTACACTTTCTCTCTCCAAATATGCAGGGGTCCCTAACATAAAATTATCCCTAACATAAGTGCACCACTTATTAGGTACACCAAAACACAAAGAAACTTTATTTGTAGACCTATCGTCTCCCAAATATAAACTGAAGGAACTCTTATCCTTGTAAAAAATTCGTGAAGACTTTTCTTCACCCCCTAATACAACATCAAAAGAAAATTCTACCCCCTGCACTCCTTGTACTAAAATACTTTCTCTCAACTTTCTTTCTGACTCAATAAATTCAACCATTTCATTTTCACTAATTATACTTTCATTATCATTTTTATCCTTTTCTGACACCACAATCTTACTACTTGTAATATTTGAGTTATCGGTACATTCATTATTTGAATTATTATTTTTAAATATGTTGTTATCCAGTACAGCATTTTGCTGGGTACTACTACTATTTACTTTCTGGCTTTCTAATTGACTTTCTACCAAATTTAAACATTTCTGTTGTATTTCTGTACTTTGTGACTCTAATTGACTTTGAATCGTGTTATTTACTGTGTCATAAACTAGATCAATTTTAGTGTCTAAATCATTAATGGTACTACTGAACTTATCATCAACAATTGCTAGTGTAGTTTTCTGTATGTTATCACAACGTGTTTCTACTGTGTTAATTCGCTCTTCTAAGTGAAAGTTTTGACCTTTTATTTCGTTCCTTAGTTCATTGAACTGGATATCAAATTTATCGAATTTTTCATCAAATTTGTTTAATAAAAGTTGTATCACAACAGCAGTACCATCGGGTTTGTTATCTGAAATAGTGTAAATGGATGTGTCAGTTTTCGTTATCTCTGCAGACCCAGGCGTATTTGCCTCATCAGTCTGACTAATTGGGTTTAATTGAACCTCCATTTCACTAGTTAAATTTATCTCAGATGTACTGGTTTCTATTACAATATTGTCACTGGTACTCATGTTGGCAATTTTGCAATACACGCATGCATACAATGGTATAACCTAACTATTGGGTTATGTTTACGTATTACAATTTTTAGTGTCTATTACCTCAAGCAATTTTTTCCGTTTTCTTTCTAGGCGTACACTATGTAATAATATATATAAATAATACTACATAATGTCCCTGTTTGCAGGCGACCATCTGTGATCTTATATAATAATAAGATGACAGATGGTTAAGTCCCTGGTCGGGCGCAAATGTGTACGATATTTTGTATACTACACTTATGGTTATGTTTACTAAACTCGGGCGCCATCTTTGTTATATATATTATAGGCCAGGAATCCGTTACGGGAAGTCATGATGAACGGAAATTGCTTGAAATAATAAAACATCTGTTATACTTTTTACCAATGAAATACCCTTTTTATTTGATCTACTTCTTACAGAACAGTTTTGAAACCAACTCTAACCCCTCCAAAAGCATAATGCAAATAAATGTACTTACGTGACTATATCCTTATTAATTATAATATAGTACTATATGTATTGTTGCTCAACCCAGCACTTAGGAATTACACAACACACACGCAATCTCTCTCTCTTTCACTCTCGTGGTACAAAATTTTTATTAATGTTGGAGCTCCTTTTAGGTAATTGAAATTTTAAATATATGATTTCTAAAATAAAAATTTATACTTGGAAATACAATAAGGATTTAAGGTACAAAAGGAACGTTCTCACCCATTTCGCAGTTGTTGTGCGTTCTCGGTTTGTACGAACTTCGCGCACCGCGAGTTCGGCGATTTTTTCCCGGTCACATCTTGGAGTTGACGCACTGTATTTAATATATTTATACTGTTTATTAACCACCTACAGTGGTCTAAAAAGTTACAATTCACTAGTGAGTGAAAGGGTTGCCGGCCGGCGTTGATCACTGCTGCAGATGAAATGACCAAGAGTCTTTGTTAGATTTTGCTGAGGTGGGGTGAACCTACGTCACATTTCCTTTGTTAAAACTGTTGACAGCATCGTTGTTGATGTAAACACATTCTCAGCCTCTGACGTAATTAAGGTTCGGCTCTCTTATCACCACAAACTGCATACTGTTTTTTGTGATGTTTCACAGTTTTTGCTATGAATTGGTTCAAATCCTGACAAATATTATTATACACTCCACTCACCGTATATTCGTATCGGGTGTTTAAGGTTGGGTTGAGTATGACCAAAATAGAAAAATACAATAGTTATGTTCTATTTACCATATTTAAAGTAATCACAAAATGTACCATGATTGTACCATCACAAAACCCCCTCAATGAAAGATTGTGTGTCGAAGCACAAAAACTTTCATTGACCCTTTCATACTTCCTAAAGGGATCAGCCAGGATAAGTCGCCACAACCCCCTTACAATTTTATATAAAAGAAAATTACAACTCACCCTTGGTATGGTGATGATGACCGTACCTAGATGACCTTACTGGACTTCTCCTTCGAGATCCCAACACCATAAGGCCACTTAGGCTCTTAACGTCCCTGCTCTGACGCGTTGGCCAGCTCAGGACCGCTGTCATATCACCAAACACTGAAACAATACATAATAAATATTAAAATAGTGGCTTAGTAAATCACTCCATCCTCAACTGATCTGGTTCCCCTTAGCTAAGTGCTGGTTTGTGCCAATAAGCACTGGGTTGGCTTAATATAGTTATAAAAGAATTAGAAATATACATTTCTCAAGAATTATAAAGAATTTCCCTTCTTCATATTACAAACCCTGAATTAATAAATGGTTTCGATTACTATCGATAATATTTATCTTCTTTCTGTTACAATTACTGTAATTGTAACATAAACATTGATATAATAAAATTTAAAATCTAATTGAAAATAGGAAAATTACACATTATATATCTCCCAAACCTGGAGAAAAACAAATTATAAAAGAATCGATAAATTGGTATATTTATTTATTTATAACTCTTATTGAATGATAAAACTAAAAAATTATTATTATTATTATTAACAGGTAATAATCTGGTTATTACCTAATCTGGTATTAACAGCGCCATTTCTATAAATTTTATATCATAAATACATAATACATAATAATACATTAATACCTTAAATAATCTTGATTCATTTTAATCTTGTTTTGCATATTCTAAGTTGCATTTAAGTTAAAAATTTACAATTGCAGTTATTAATTAGACATCAATTTATTTATTTATAATAATAAAATACATTTTAAATTCATTATTAATATTCATATTATTCATATTATTTCATTATTCATTTTCATTACCTCTCTATTCTGAAATTTTTACCTCCCTAGCTACCTAACCTCTCACCTTCTATCATGGTTTAGTCTGGGTAACTCCTATATTCACTATACTTCTATTTATTATAATCTTACTCACCTTCTTCTAACTGACAATCAAATTTACCTATCAATGACACCACTATCTCAATTATAAACTTCATTACTATTTTCATTTAAATCCTATGGCACCGCTCGTCTTTGCAATGAGTCGGGTGTTCCCTAACTGGCTATATACATCCATAATATTTTGCCCTTCCAAAATAATTCGGCAAACACTCCCTAAACTACGCTAATACCTGCCACAACACTATTGGTTGGCTACTCTTTATCACCTCACCCCCACTACAGAATTCATCAACAACAAATACATGTTTATACCTTTACTTAAACACCTTCTCTACAAATAATCACTAACTACTGTGTCCCTAAATATCTAATAATTCTCTTGTATTATTTTCTTAAAAATTCTTACCTTTCTATCTCCATTTACATTAATTGCATAACTCACCTGCATTTATCTATACCCAGGCTCTATTCCTGTTTAAATATTTACTTTACTGTAATCATTAACAATTGTCTTATAAACTTCATCTCTCACCTACTTATAACAGTACTTCTCACTTTTCAAATATATATATATTCTTATTCTTATTATTATTCTTCAATACAATAATTTAAATAATAATTTATCTTCATAGAAACTTTCTAGGACAATTAATAATTTATAAAGTTACAAACTTAGTACAATTTTCTTTTGTACTACAATTTAATAAAGACTAATTACTTAAAGAATTCAATTGTTTTTTTAAAAAAAATATTATTATTAAACATGTTATTAAAATATATAATAATACATACTGGTGTACCTGTAATACATAATACATATCAAAAATACATGGATAGATAAATACATATAAAACAATGAAAAATATACACTCCAACTCATTATCTTGTTATATACCAAACTCAGTTCATAGCAGTCCAATTCAATACCACAGTTCACATATATATTTTTAATGTTCATACACAATTAAAACAGTCTATCCACCATCTTTGAACAACAAACGAATCTTAGGTCTACTTAACTTATTACTTAATAAATATATTTTATTATCTGCAACATTATATTCATATTCCTTTATGAAATGGTTATTAACCAAATATTTCCAGTCACGATCAAATAGGGTTCCGTTTATCTCAGTATCATATGTCATTAATCGGTTTATACTATAATATTCCCCATAATATTCCACCACAGGTAAGTACCTAATGTCTTTATTCTCATTTCTTGTTATTTCCAATTTATTGTTATTATCAGGTAAGTATTCATCATTTTCATATACCACATCTAACCCTAACCTTTCTAACAGTTGTCTGTAATTTCTGTTTACTTTAAATATTTCTATTACTCTCTTACTCTCACAATATCTCTCTATACTTTCTTTATTAATACATTTCTCTCCATAACACCAAATTACACTTTCTCTCTCCAAATATGCAGGGGTCCCTAACATAAAATTATCCCTAACATAAGTGCACCACTTATTAGGTACACCAAAACACAAAGAAACTTTATTTGTAGACCTATCGTCTCCCAAATATAAACTGAAGGAACTCTTATCCTTGTAAAAAATTCGTGAAGACTTTTCTTCACCCCCTAATACAACATCAAAAGAAAATTCTACCCCCTGCACTCCTTGTACTAAAATACTTTCTCTCAACTTTCTTTCTGACTCAATAAATTCAACCATTTCATTTTCACTAATTATACTTTCATTATCATTTTTATCCTTTTCTGACACCACAATCTTACTACTTGTAATATTTGAGTTATCGGTACATTCATTATTTGAATTATTATTTTTAAATATGTTGTTATCCAGTACAGCATTTTGCTGGGTACTACTACTATTTACTTTCTGGCTTTCTAATTGACTTTCTACCAAATTTAAACATTTCTGTTGTATTTCTGTACTTTGTGACTCTAATTGACTTTGAATCGTGTTATTTACTGTGTCATAAACTAGATCAATTTTAGTGTCTAAATCATTAATGGTACTACTGAACTTATCATCAACAATTGCTAGTGTAGTTTTCTGTATGTTATCACAACGTGTTTCTACTGTGTTAATTCGCTCTTCTAAGTGAAAGTTTTGACCTTTTATTTCGTTCCTTAGTTCATTGAACTGGATATCAAATTTATCGAATTTTTCATTAAATTTGTTTAATAAAAGTTGTATCATAACAGCAGTACCATCGGGTTTGTTATCTGAAATAGTGTAAGGGATGTGTCAGTTTTCGTTATCTCTGCAGACCCAGGCGTATTTGCCTCATCAGTCTGACTAATTGGGTTTAATTGAACCTCCATTTCACTAGTTAAATTTATCTCAGATGTACTGGTTTCTATTACAATATTGTCACTGGTACTCATGTTGGCAATTTTGCAATACACGCATGCATACAATGGTATAACCTAACTATTGGGTTATGTTTACGTATTACAATTTTTAGTGTCTATTACCTCAAGCAATTTTTTCCGTTTTCTTTCTAGGCGTTGTAACTAGATGTTTACGTGTGTTTATAAAAATTAATTAAAGTTTAATATGTTTGTTTGGTGTTAAACGTGTCAAAATGTATGCTCTCAGTCGTGTACGGGTAAACCGTATTCTGCTCTGCTGCATTCAAACGTTGCTGCCTCGCCACCTGATTGGCGTACAGCTCTCTGCTATATTACCCAGCTTGCGTCTCGCTTTAACGCCTTCACTTCAATAATTATTAGTCGTAATTCTAAATTAACTGAATCAAACATACAGCATTGCAGATTGAGAACATTTATTAATCCTTTAGAATATTTATCTTGGTTTATTATACATCAAAATCCGTTTTCTGCACCGGCTGTTACAATTGTGTAGTTGGTACTTGCTCAGCTCAGTTGTATACAATCAGTCAGTAATGTTAGTTTACAGTACAAATTATTGTTTTTCTCAGGGGTGTAAAGTCCTTTTGGCTACAGAAATATATACTTACGGCTAACACACACAAAGTTATAATAATTCTTACAACTAATTACATAAATAAATCGATATCTCATTACATTTGACTAAGTAATCACCAATGAAAACTTGTGAAGCAATTTAGGGTTATGTCTCATTTGCCAGAAGTTCGTTATTAGAAGATTCGTTAATTATTTATCACAATTTACTTTCTTAATAATTGTTAATTGGTTATAGTTAAATAGTGAATTTAAATAAGCATTTATTTTGACTCGGAATAGTGATCAGTGATTTTGAAATAGTTATATTTAATTCAGACCAAAATTTGTGAATACGTTTTAAGGGATAATGTTTATACTCATCAGTTACTTGGTGCTGAAGATCCTGATGTCGTCTTCTTCGATAGATAACTCCTGGGCTGTCGTCTTCTTCTATGGATAATTCCTGTCGTCTGTTTCCCTCGTCTCGGCACTTTTCTTTGCTACTTCAGGCCTCGTAATTCTTCAGTTGGTGTCGTCTTCTCTTTTAGGAGGTTCCACTGATCTTCATATAGCGTCCGTGGTCGTCTTTCTTCGTCACGGCGTCGCTTCGTCTTCTTTGGATCACTACGGTTTGTTAATTTAATTTTTTATAAATAAAAATTTACGTTCAGGATTCCCTGTACTGTTGTAATTGTCTTCCATTAGTTTTAAATAGTTTTGAAATTACTTGAAGAATAATAATTTAATTTTAATACGAGAGCTACTCGGTCCACCCTCTGGCGTTGGTTAATAATGACTTACTCAAAATCTAACGGTTTTTTGGCGTTATTTTTCTTGTTGCTATGGTTACTTCATAAATATGCTAATTTTTCATTGGTTATTAACTCAGGTTATTGTTAAGATTTATCGTCTTTTTCGTCTATTTCTACCAAAATATCTTCAACTGAAGATTACTACTTTATTCTAATATCTATGGTCATCACATTAGTACCATTCTTCCTAATTTTTTATGATGAACATTTTGATACCCCTCATGCCTACTTTTGGATAGCTAATTACATTTTTACTATTTTCCCAATTTTATATCTTACATATATTTTATTCAAAATTAGTTGTTAATCACATATCTTGGTACTATGAATACCCACTTACATGGTTTAATCATTTGGCACGTTCTGCCTTACCCTTGGATTATTATTTGTTCTCAAATTAATAAATTTATGTTCAACAGTTTGGCCTAGAGCCTAAATTCCATTCTACTTCCATCTAACATTTCTTACTAACATTCCTGGTAACTCTAATACAATTTACAAACAAAACAAACAATAAACATCAGTATCCCTAACTCTAATTCTTACTATTAAACATTTCTTTTCAGGTTCTACCCTGAAATAACTTTTAATTGCTGTTATCTGCTTACCCTACAATTTACTCTATGCTATTATTTTCTGAACACAAACAAAACTCTTAATACTTCCTTAAAGAAACTTAAAGAAACTCTTATAATACTATTGACAAACTGTTCCTTGCATGATATGTCCTATCTACTATTCCCTTCACTTAAATACAGTGTTAGTCCTTCTTAATTTGCTATACATTCTGATACCTTAACTCTTACCTTAATATATAATCTTGATATCTTATTACCTAAATTAACAATATTACAATTAGTTCAATCTTACTTACTAATGCACAGTTTATCACAAATTGTTTATCTGTTTAACATAGTTGGCTTATATAATATTTGGTTCTACACTCCCACTACACTTTTCCTTTCATTAGAAAGTTTCTATAATTACTACCCTGCTCACTTTGTTTCATTATTCTATACCTATCACTTCACTACTTATTTAGTTTTACACACTTTTGGGCTTATTCACTTGTTTATTCATGGGTTGTCTGATTACTTTAAATCACTGTGTGATTATGGTTATGTATAACTATTTACCTCCAAATCACACTGATCACTTTTGGTCATCATTCTAATATTGCTTTTGCTTTGGGCTCAAAGTATTGTTTATAGCCTTTGGCCATTATTATTACAATTAGTTTGGGGTATGGTTAGCTTTTAACCCCCCTACATTATATTATACAAGTACATTCTTTAAATAATAAGATACATGTGATACTATTACCCTCCATTAATCTTATTGTTCTAGCTACATCTCATATACTACGGACATCAATTCATTACTAAATTTACAATATTCTGTTCACTTTTTGGGATGACTTGATTGTACTTAAACTTCTTCTTCACTGTCTCTTGGTTTTCTTTGTTTCCTATCCGATCTATTGTGTCAAGTCTGTCAGGTTAATAGTCATTTGTCATTTATTGGGTTACTGGGTTATTGATCTTTAAGTTCATAAGTTTTTTGCCTTTTATTCTTATTTTCAGCTGTTTATTTTATAATTAAATACCATTGAATTCTTGCTACCTTATGTCATGTTACAGCGTACACTATGTAATAATATATATAAATAATACTACACAATGTCCCTGTTCGCAGGCGACCATCTGGATCTTATATAATAATAAGATGACAGATGGTCAAGTCCCTGGTCGGGCGCAAATGTGTACGATATTTTGTATACTACACTTATGGTTATGTTTACTAAACTCGGGTGCCATCTTTGTTATATATATTATAGGCCAGGAATCCGTTACGCGAAGTCATGATGAACGGAAATTGCTTGAAATAATAAAACATCTGTTATACTTTTTACCAATGAAATACCCTTTTTATTTGATCTACTTCTTACAGAACAGTTTTGAAACCAACTCTAACCCCTCCAAAAGCATAATGCAAATAAATGTACTTACGTGACTATATCCTTATTAATTATAATATAGTACTATATGTATTGTTGCTCAACCCAGCACTTAGGAATTACACAACACACACGCAATCTCTCTCTCTTTCACTCTCGTGGTACAAAATTTTTATTAATGTTGGAGCTCCTTTTAGGTAATTGAAATTTTAAATATATGATTTCTAAAATAAAAATTTATACTTGGAAATACAATAAGGATTTAAGGTACAAAAGGAACGTTCTCACCCATTTCGCAGTTGTTGTGCGTTCTCGGTTTGTACGAACTTCGCGCACCGCGAGTTCGGCGATTTTTTCCCGGTCACATCTTGGAGTTGACGCACTGTATTTAATATATTTATACTGTTTATTAACCACCTACAGTGGTCTAAAAAGTTACAATTCACTAGTGAGTGAAAGGGTTGCCGGCCGGCGTTGATCACTGCTGCAGATGAAATGACCAAGAGTCTTTGTTAGATTTTGCTGAGGTGGGGTGAACCTACGTCACATTTCCTTTGTTAAAACTGTTGACAGCATCGTTGTTGATGTAAACACATTCTCAGCCTCTGACGTAATTAAGGTTCGGCTCTCTTATCGCCACAAACTGCATACTGTTTTTTGTGATGTTTCACAGTTTTTGCTATGAATTGGTTCAAATCCTGACAAATATTATTATACACTCCACTCACCGTATATTCGTATCGGGTGTTTAAGGTTGGGTTGAGTATGACCAAAATAGAAAAATACAATAGTTATGTTCTATTTACCATATTTAAAGTAATCACAAAATGTACCATGATTGTACCATCACAAACATCAATCGTTGAATGTCGAAATACATAGCGAAATTTAATGTGTTAAACATCGCAGTACAGGACAGTCGGTCGATATTAGTTATCAATCCGGTGTTGGACACACTTAGCTTTAATAAGGATATACTGAGTATTCAACAAGTGTATAAGTATGCGGCACCTGTGTAATTATCACTAAGTTATTTAAGTGAATTGTGTAATACCTGTGAAACCAGTGTAAAAATAGTGCTAACTAACAAGGATAACTGCTCAATGATCAACGTCGGACGACCAGTCTGGAACCCGCAGAATTGATGACATCGCATCGCAGAGTGAATTCAACATACACGTAAATAATAAAATGAACACTCATTTTACTATTGCTTATTAATTTTAAATGTATGTAAATCATATTTGGTGACTCAATAAGTCTAAGAATCCATTGCCAAGAAATAAGCACGAACAATTTTTATAGTAAATTTATTAAAGTACTGACTTACAAATTTTGTAATATGTGAATGCAAATCGTTATTAAAAACTTAATTAATAACAATCAAATTGTGTTTATTTATTACTGGCGCCCTGGGATAATTCTTAAGAGTCGGTATACTAAACTAAGTGTGACATCCTGTTGCTGAGAATTAGTATGCGATAAATATTAATATTGTCATTGAGTAATTTAGCTTGATAAACTCTTACTTTATACATGCTCGTAGACCAAGTGTAGTATGAAAAATTGTACGTGAAATAGTATTAAGGCCTATTAAAAGTGTATTACAAGCTATCTATTAAATTCTTCTACGCCCACTTCTTTTTTCTCCTTGTATGACACCCTCCATGGCACTTCTAAGTTAGCAGTCTCTTCTTAAACAATGACCTAACCAATTTCTTTTCCTATTTTCTATTACCTTAGGATTCTTCTCTCTTCTCCTATTCTTCTTAAAACTTCATCATTCTTTACTTTATCAACCCCCTCACTTTTTCCATTGCTCACCAAACCCATATCTCAAATGCTTCTTATCTTTTCTTATCCTCCTTTCTCAGAGTCCATGTCTCTGCACTAAATAAAGCAACACTCCACGCATAACATTTGGCCAACCTTTTTCTTAAATTCTTATTAATTTAGCCACACAGCTGTCTTTTCTTTCCATTAAATGCTTCTTTCGCTATAGCATTGTTCTATATAGTCATTGAATAATATTGGTACTTATTTATTAATGGAGCGGTCGTGGGGTAGTGGCTAGCATGTGGTACGCTGTCAGCGCAGGTTCGATTCTCACCGGGGCCATCTGATTTAGATACGACCATTCCCCCTTGCAAAGCAATGGTAAACCAGCAAGAGGTATCCTGCCTAGTATAAACCCTCCCCAACTATTCTGTTTGGATCCGCCGTTAAACTGTAGGTCCCATACACCTGTGACAGACTCCATAACACACGCATCTCGGGTATATGCGGGGAGGGTACAAACAAGTCAAAAGACTGAAGGACCCAATAATAATAATTTATTAGTATAGATTTGTTTAATTATTATATACTGATTTATTTATTGGTTCATTCAGTTTAATTAACTTAAACTGCTAATATACCAAATGTCTTCACTGCTTTTTCAGTACCACAAGTCCTGCTACTGATCTTAAGAACTTATATATTCCACTTTATTTTTAATCATATGATCACTTGACAGTGTCAATTTTTTGTAACATAAAGTAGTGTAGAGACGCTCATAAAATTTTATGAAATACCTTTCTTCTAAAGATAGTGTATAGATGAGAAAGTGAGATCGCTGCGCTACTTACTATGGCTCAACACAGCATGGAGTTGTTTCACACCACACATCCATCCATCCAGTGGACGGATTGGATATTTTGGACGTCCATGCAAAAATTTCTATCCGATGGATAGACAGATGTTTTATTGTGCCAGCCCCTATTCAATTACTTCTGATCTTAATATCTTTTCCGAGAGCGGCTACAGTCTCTTCCCAGACCTTCTTTTTAAAAGCGATATCCCAGTACGTAGGGATCGACTGTCCCACAGCACAGCGCGTATTTTAACTTCTTCTATAAGCTGCTCCATAACCAGAAAAACCACAATCAAAGATAAGTAAAAACAAAGCAAAAGTGAAAACGACCAGTCGACCATGTGGCACAGCTGTACTGCAGCTGCTGAGTTGCCATATGCATGTGCAGAACACAACAGCCACACAGACATTTTCAAAGAATCGCCCTGACATTAATTTCAAAACATCCGTCCACTGGACACCTTGGATGTGTGGATGTCAGTATAAACAGTCTCATTTGACAAGCCGGCAAGCGATCTTTTATGACCATTCAACCATTCCATTCAAGGGACAGGTGGATATGCAGTTTGAAATGACCTTTAGTTGTTGTGTACATGTACATGAAACAAGAATTCTTGGATTTCGTTGTCCATGACGTGTCCGTTACTTAACTAAATATCACTATAATATTGACGACTCGGAACACTAAGTTTTTTATAAGTAAAAACGTAAAGTTTTACCTTACAGCCTAAACCGGCTTTCACCTATAGAAGGCTTTATCAGAGGCTGTCGTAAGTAGCGCTGTTCGTCTTGTTGGCGACGAGATAGTTTTTCGAAAGATCAAAGCTGTGTGTGTGTGGTGAGATGTGTTCGAATAATGCGTGCGATTTGAATTGTGTCTGTTCGTTTAGGATGTCGTTTTTATTTGTTTTTGTGTGTTTGTATATTTCTAATTGTTCTAGAGTGTCTAGTTTTCGGTCTTTTGTGTGTACGTGTAGTATGTTCATGTTATTGTCGATGTTTTTATATGTGTGGTTTGCTTCAATGAGGTGGTTTGTGAAGGTAGATTCTGTAGTGGTGTGGAGTGCTTTTGTGTGTTCAATGTATCTCTGTTTGAAGCTACGTCCTGTCTGGCCTATGTAGAATTTATTGCAATTTGAACAATTTAGCTTATATACACCGGGTAGATCGAATTTGTTTTGTGCTTTGGGCATGCGTTTTGATAGTGTGTGTTCTGTTTTGTTAGTAGTTTTGTAAGCGATTCTGTATCCTGCTTTTTTGAATTTGTGGGCAATTTTTTCTGATTGTTTGTTGATGTATGTTAGTGTTATGAATTTGTTGTTTTCTGTCTTTGTCTGTTGTTTGTTTTGTGTACGAGTTTACTGACTATTGTTCTGTCATAACCGTTGTAAAGGAGTCGTGTGTACGGCTACCGTTTTACTCTGTAAAATGTGAATAATGTACAACTTGTGTGTAATGGGTGTAACGTGTCTTCTCTATCCATCGTTCAAATGCATGCAATTTCCGCCGATTTCGTCCGTTGCGAAAGTACGAATAACCAGGTCTCGATGTTCTTACCTGTTGTTCACTAGGGGTGTGAAAATCCCGGTGGCGCCAAATTGTTTTATTAAAACAATTAAAATAAAATTCAAATGTGTATGACCAGCACTGCTCAGGCGGTTTGAATAATTCAAATATTTCCGCCAGCCCCGGCCGTCTGTAGCGACCAGCAGTTCGTTGCGTGGGCTGTGTAATCGCTATTCGTCAACACTACTTGTCTGCTAAAATGTACATAAATTATTGTCCACCTCCTAATGAAATTATAACACCGTGGTTACACTCAATACTTATATATTTTTTATTAATGATTAGTTATTCATTTAATGCAAATTATTCTACTACAAATGCTCCGGTTATATATATGAGACAACTACAGGGTTTGACAAATCGATATTTGAACTGATAAACAGACTTTCAGTAATGGCGTCTGTTGGAAATTATACACAAAATATTAGTGTTCGTTTGTCACAGGTTCTTGAGATTACGTTAAAAGGATTACAAATGTTTAAAACAATAAAAATACACACCCTTACATCAGTTAAACTTAAATAATATATTGTGTATGTATAATTTGTTTAGTGTAGTGTAGTAAAAGTGTTTACAAGTTATTGGTAATTATCAACAGGTTATCTTTGTCAGTTTATAAATTTTCAGTGACTTAGTATTCTTTTTAATCTTTGAAAGTAATTATGTTCAGTTTAGTGAGATTTCGACCTTTAGTGAGAAATAATTAATGTGAGTTTATTTAGAAATTTGGGTAATTTTAATAGGTACTTATCACTTCAGTAGATAGGACGAGCTCATTCGATCTGGTATTAATGGGTTATGCTGCAATCGTCTTTAATTTGTATTGGTTCGGGACTTCGGACACCTTTCCAAGTTAATTGGTAGGATTCTATTTTCTTTTTTCGTTAATTCGGCCTCGACATTAGTAATATGGTTCCCGTCATCGTCTTCCTTCTTGGGATTCACTTGTTAGTAACTTCCTTTGAGATTTTTGATGTTTTAATTGACAATTTTGGTCATTCTAAAACTAGCGTCTATTCAACGAAAGCGTCATATAACGAGTAATGAAATCTAACGGTAATTAGACACCTAACGACTGTTGTCATAGTAACCAATTAATCCCGACTGGTTAATTCTGAAGTAGTCTATTGTTATCATATTTTGAATTTTTATTCAAAATAACTGCATATCTTCTTATTGATTATATTCTTCTGTCCTCTTCCCTACATATTAAATATTATCACCACTGTTATTATTTCCTTTCAAACATTAATTTGGTATCCCATAATGTGTGGTTTTATGAAATATCAATGTTTGTACAAATCTGTTAATATTTGGTATTTACATTTCTCCTTTAAACTAAGTTCTTATTCTAATATTTTTTCTTTAAACTGATTTATAAATTATTCTCGGCTATTTACTTGCCTTGACTTTCTTAATCTCCTGGTTGTTTTTATACAGTTTGCAATTCTTTATCATTGACAGTTATACATTTCCTAGGCCTTAGTAGCCATTGATTATTTCTATTTAAATTATTCTAATTATATTTCATCTCATTACAAAGTTTTTGTTCTGTTGTTATAATTGACTTGTTTAGTGGTTGTTATGTCTTGAGTTTGTTTTTGTTCTGAACATATGTCAGGATTATTTTTTATGTCTTAATACTTAAAATATAACACTTAGGCCTATGGACTGTAAGTTCCCTCCAGCCATATCCTCTTCATAATTGAAACAAACAATTCTTTATAAGTTATTATTAACTGTTGTTTTTAACATTAATTTCCTTCTTTGCTACTACTCTGAGTAATAAACATCATTACTTCTTGTAAACTTATTTAACTTAATTTCCCTCATAACATAGGGTATTTACCAACTATATATTTAATTACTTAAGTTTTTACTAATACTTTTCTACATCCCATGTTAACACAAACAGTTTATTTTACTTGGGCTTTCTCCCCTGAATAATATTGTATTCTTTACCTATTTCTAATCTAAACACTATCTCTAATTACCCTTAACTATATAATTTTTTACAATTTCACTCTTAAATCGTTCATTGGTCCATCATTGATTCATTGAGTGTTTACTTATCTATCACTATCTTTTTAATTATACTATTGCTTACAATATCCTTTTTCACACATCACTTTCACTGTTATCACTTTTTATTTTACACGTTTTGTGAAGCTACTCACTTTCGTGTCACATAAAACTAACTAATTTACTAACATACATTGTATAATTATCGGGCGCCATCTTGTTTTATGATTTACAAGCAAACAAAACACAAAATTGTACCTATCATTTTGGGGTTCTTTTCGGCGAACAGGAGATCAGAATTGGTTGTTCAAAGAAAACTTTATATTGTTTCCCATAATTACGTTTTATTAACAATTGGATATTCACATCATTTAACTTTTAAAAGATCATTAACACACTACGTATTTACCTCCCTCATCTATTATGCAATTCTCATTCTAAAAAACTCACAAAATAAAATTGAAATATAGTATAAACCTTTAATATAAAAAAAAATCTTTAGTATAACAAAAGAATCAAGATATTAAATAGAAATCATTTTTATACTCACAAACCAGCCTTCTTAATCTACATAATCTCACTCACTCATACACACACAATTATTTTATGATTTGAGAGCTCTCATTTTATATTTTATACTTTATTAAAAATTTATTTCCCCATTATGCCAGTAATTTTGAAAAACCCTTGTTAAAATTTTATGAATACATGGCTACTTAGCTGTTCAGTTGAGTTGAAGGCGTCACACTTTTACGCGCACATTGTTCAGTTTTAAAGAATAATTTCCAAAAAAAATAAAACTGTTCTTGTAATGACGAGACAAACTGTTAGTTATTTCTACATTTTCTAATTCTACTTCACATTTTTATATGTTGCGGGCCCGCACTTATGTTCCGGAACTTTTACGTGTAACTCGCGCGAGTTGTTATTTCAGACTGGGGAAGAGCCACCGGCGCTATTTTATGAAGTCGCCGTGGTTGTACGACCAACTCTTATTGTTTTAAAGTTTATATCACTCCGCCAGCAGACTGTTTTTGTTATATAACTGGATTCCACTGTTAGGCTAGGCTCTGACGTATATATTGACGTCAGATGGTCCGATGTGGTTATATAAATTGTTGACTGGTTTTGTATGTCATTGTCTGACCTTGGCACAGTTCTGTCGGTTGTTAAGTTCATAAAAACTCGTTTTATAAAACATTATTGAATACTGGTCACGTATCATGTCAACAGCAGTGCTCCCACTGTCACTTCCATCGCAACTACTGAAATTACCTTTTGTTTATAAATTTTGTCCCTATCATCGAAAAATGTTATTTGTTTTATAACAAAAATATACAAATTGCTTTATTACCCCAAAATTAGGCCCGTTACAGTTTATTGGTGAGTAAACCCTATTATTATTTCTCTTTGTCACTTAATTTGTAGCGGGGCATTTTTGGGCATACCTGGGGTAATAACAGAATTTGTATTTTTTCATAAATAATAATTAACTTGTCGAGTGATAGGGACAGAAATTACAGACTTGGGTAAATTTGTTATGTGGAAGCGATCCCAACAACGGCAACACTGCTTGAGGCGTTGAAAACAAAGTTATTAGACAATATTCATATAAACAGTTTTAATAACCGGCAAACTGTACCAAAGTCAGTTCAAGGACAATGACGAACACGAAAAACGTAAACACGTTACACAACCAGACATCAGGCGATGCGTTGCGTCAGCAACTTATATAACGATGTGTGTCACCAGTTTTGTCAACAAGCCAAAAACAGTCCACTGGCGAACGAATACAAACTGTAGACCAATGAGAATTGGCGAACAACAGTCGCTTCACAAATTAGCGCAAGTAGTTCGCACCAGTCAAAATTCTATGCTCGCGCGAGCAACAAGTGTGTAAAGTTTCGGAACATAAGTGCGGGCCCGCAGACAAACTAAAATGTGAATCTTTCTATACATTTCAGAGTGCAAACCGTATTTGGTTAAATATTCATCAAAAGTAACTAATTAAAACATATTAACAGTTCGGCAGTAACACGTAAAAAATGTGACAGTGAAAACAGTAAAACAACGCATACCATGTGGCGAAATTCAACACCATTAGGCCGACGCAGCATAATAAAGGAAAGTAGACATTTCAACATTATACTATATAATACGTTTTTTTTTTTCATAAATTAAATTGAGCTCTTAAAATCTGGGGTTGGATACAGGTGTGTGTGTGTGTGTGTGTGTATGAGTGAGTAAAATTAGATAAATTAAGAAGGCTGGTTTGTGTTGGTAGGTTAAGGTAATTCATGTTTAATTTTATAGAAGTTTGTTGTTTTCAATTTATATACTATGTTTCAATTACCATTCTATACTAAATAAATTTCATTCATCTGAATTAATAGTAGGGATGTCAGGAGGTAGTGTGTTAGCAGTAATAAAATGTCAATAAAAATCTATTAAGGGGAAACAAAGTAAAGTTTTCTTTTATTTCGAATAACCATGTTCTGTTCTCCTAGTTCGCTGAAACGAACCTTGGTAATGTTTTCCTTTACAGTTGGCAATAAAGATGGCGCCTGAAGAAATTATTAGGAAGTTTGAATCAACAGTGAACCCCTTAGGTATTTGTATTTTGTATTTATATATTTTGTGTAAAAAGTAGCTTCACAGTGGCTTCCGAACGTAGGGACGATTTATATAATATAATTATATAAATATAGGCCTACGGGGAGAACAGAATGATTGTTTGAAGTAGAAAAGAAAATTTTATGCATACGTAAATTAGACGTAAGAGGTTATGTTTAATATGGGTGAGTAGAATATTTTTCAATAAGTATATGTTATGTACAATAAGATTATATGAAGATATATATATAAAAATTTTTTTTTAAGAAAAATGGCAGACAATCATGAAACTGTCGGCGTCACTGACAGTGTAGATGAAAGCCAGATAAGCATAACTGAATCTCAAATCATGCATGAAGGTGTTCACTCAACACCAGTCATGAACAAAACGGCTGAAGATAATGAGATGATCAAGATGATGAAATTACTTTTTAATGAACAGAAAAACGATATGCAAGAGTTATTAAAAAATCAGAATAAAGAGTTGAAACATGAAATACAAGAAATGAATAAACATTTAGAAAGCACTAACGAAATAATAAGAAACAGTTTAAATAAGTTAGAACAGAAGTTCGAGAAATTAGGTGACAATGTTTTAAGTATGACAAAATGTAAAAATGACGAAATAGTAGACAATTTTGAGGGTATAGTGGGGGTGAAGAATAATGTAGAAGCAAATGATGAAAATATAATAACAAATAGTACTGATGAAGTTTTAGAATGCGATAATGAAATGTTAATGAGTGTTTATGAAATAGAGAGAGAGTGGAAGAATAATGCAGTAGTTGAATGGGGACAGAGGGCAAATTTTCCCCTTATTGTTTATAATGATGATGATGATTTAATGTTGTTTTTTCAGGGCAAGAGACCCTTATTGTTAAATGAATTAATGTTGTATAATGTTGTACCCTCTGTCCGAAATAATTGTGAGAGTGTGATGTGGTGCTATGAAGAAAGAGAGTTAGGTATTGAGAGTGAATTAGAACTATATAAGTTAGAAAGAAAGTATGATGAATTGAGAAAAATACTAGAAGGGGTGATGATGAATCATGTGAAAGACGTAACTGTTGAAAGAGATACAGAGAATAATTTTGATAATATCTTACCTGACTATGATGACTTACCTGACGTAGTAGTGGAGGAATACAAAAATGAGAAAACGATTTACCTGACATTAACAAATAACACTGATATAGACGGGACAATCCTAACTTATGGTAACAAGATTTCTAGTGGTACAATGGATGAAATAGAGTTGATAGATTATTATGATAGTAATGATTATCATAACTTGTGTGTGGATAATACTGATGAATGTTACAAATACACTAGATATATATATGACGATGGTGGCTGAACTAGAATATCAGTGTATGGACCTTGTTAGATACTGTAAATTCTGGTAATGACCTTGCTGATTTGGACATCTGAAGTGAGATACACTTGAACAGTTTTGACGCATATTTTGTAAATAATATTGAATTCATTTGTGTGTATTGTGAAATGTTAGAAAAGCAATGTGTATATGTTTTAGAAAATGTTGTGTTAATAATAATAATATTATTAATATTTTGCATTATAATTAGATAATAAAATAATTATGAAGACAATAAGAAATGATTTATAGAATGTTGATAATAATTGAAATATGGTATTTTAATAATCAAGTGAATTAAATAAATATGAGATCTTTAGATATTGTGATTGAATGTTATGTGTTTGAATTTTATAAGGAATTTAAATTGTTTGGTGAGATTTTGATTTAATAATAATTAATAAGTAAATAAATGTTAACTGGTCTATTTTGTGGAACATAATGATTAAAAATATGTGTTAATAATAAATTTAGAATTTTTGGAAATTTGATTGCAACACAGGATAAATTCATCATGATGATAAATAAAAAGAGTTAATGAAAAATTTTAAATAATAATGTTTATAAATTTTTATATAAATTATTTAAAAGAGAATTGTTTGTTTGATGTATGCTAATAATCCAGGTTTATTGCTATTTGTGTATTGTGTTATGTGATGTATTATAACAGTGTAGTGTGGAACTGCTATGGGGTAGGTTGTAAATTTTGTATTTAATATTTTATGTTAATAATGGTTAAGCTTTCATATAAAGTGGGTTAAAACCCCATCTACATTAATATTGTCATTTAAATATAAATTCTTAAATTTAATATTACGAAAGATATTTTACTTGTGATTCCCCAAATTTTCGGGCGGTCACGGCCTCACCGAACCCTGACCGTGGAATTGGTTTAGCTTTAACAGCTATGGTTGGGGCACATTACGATTGCGCGCTGCCATAACTGGCCATAGCTGTTATCGTTGTAAAGGTGTATTTTGAAATTGATGGGGTGTAATAAAAGGGGAATCACCAAACTATGGAACAGCGGCTGCCACTCTGTTCGAGAAGGAACAGCAGAGCCAGGTGGTAGATCCGTTTAAGGGTGCATGATTATTAACGAGAACATGTTGATGTTCAACAATTTTAAACTTAACAGCGGAAGCAGAGACATGGAGAGGTAAAACCCTGCTCCAAAATATACAGTCTCTGTGGAAGCGAAAAGGCGCCACAGTCTTACATAATTGAAATAGTGTGTGTGGCTGGGAGGTTATCCAAGGGGATAACGTATTAAAAATTTGATATATTTTAATTAATAATGATGATTTGCTACTCAATAATTTTGTTTGAATTTAAAAAATAGATGCACTAAATACTTCTTATATTGTGTTATTATGTCTTATTGTGTTGATTGCATTAGTATGTTAGGAATAAGTATTATAAAAATATAATAATATGTTTTCAATGTGTTTATAGATTTTAAAATAAAATGAAAAATAGTTGTAATAGGTAAAATTTTCAATAGGTTGTAAAAGATAGAAGTGGGTGATAGTAATTGTTTGAATAAAATGTTTGAATCAGTTCAAGTTGAATTTTGTGGGACATAGATTTGTCCAAATCGAAGTAAGAGTTAAAGTAATAGTGGAAATGAAAATAATGCAATGTTGTTTTGAGTTAATGTATGTTATAGAATTTTGAGAAGTATAAGTGGAGACACAGTAGAATGGAGAATTTATGTAGAGATTTGAGTGATATATTGTTGTTTATTTGTTGATGTTAATTTGTTGTAATTGTAGTGAGGTTATGAGATTGAGATTTTTTGGGGATGGCAATTTTGTAGTAGTGGTAGTGTAATGTGGGAGTCCGCAACATAAGGGTTGGGACGGGATTTGGTATAGTTTTAGTGGGAAGGGGCCGCCGTAGGTAAAAATCCAGGGGCCAGAGAACGGGAATTGAGCTTTTTTGGGGGGGGGGGGGAAACACGTATCCTATGTACAAAGGGTTAGAGAGTATTTTTTTTATATAAGAGTAGAAGGCGGAGATGGGAGTTAAAGTAGTAAGTAGTTAGAGGTAGAGAAGGATTAGTAAAATTTTGATAGAGGGGTGTCATACTAGTTAGAGATTTTGTAAGGGAACGTTAGAGTAATAAAAGGGGTAAGATTATGAGTAAATGCCAAGTTGATAAAGTGAATTATAATGAGTAATGTAGAATCACCCAGATTAATGAAAGAAAATGATAAATGAAAATGATGGGTAAAACGAAGATTGAAAAAAAAAAAAATAAAAAAAATAAATAAATAAATAAATTTTTGTAATTTTGAGAAACGCATTAATAAGAGTAAATCAAGTTTAAAAGTAATTTTTTGATTTTATATGCCAATTTAATGATGTAAAGTGTGTAACATTTCAAATACCAGTTGTTTATTTTAATGGGAGTTAGAAGTGTAATATGTTTCTTATTTTATGTTTTATGTCTATGTTTTCTTATGTTATGTTGTGTTTGTTAGTATTTAAGAGAATTTTATGAATTTCAATATTTTAAATGCATTTTTAAATTGGGGATGAGAGAAATTTAATATGGTAATGGGAAATGTTTGTGAGTCAGTCGTCTGTTTGCTTAAATTCTGATGGGAATCAGGGCAATGATTTTGAATTTTGGGGTAAAGTTGATAAGGGTAAGTAGATGGAATTTTAAGAGGGGTATATATATATTGTTGGTAAATATGTTATGATATATACATGTTAGCGATAAATGAAAAACAAAACCAGTGCTTCTTAGCGCAAACCAGCACCGCTAGGGGGAAACAGATCAGTTGGGGATATGGTGTTGTATAAGGCCACTATTTAATATTTTGATTTGTTGTTTCAGTGTTTGGTGATGCTGTGGCGGCGGACCTGAGCTGGCCTGCGCGTCAGAGCAGGGGCGTGGAGTATCTGTCTGACTCTACGGTGTTGGGATCTCGAGAGAGAAGTCCAGTATTGTCATGCAGATGCGGTCACAGTCACCGGACCAAGGGTGAGTTGATTATTTTTTTTTTTTTTTGTAAACCGTACAGGGGGTTGTGGCGACATATCCTGGCTGATCCCTTTAGCAAGTATGAATGTGTCAATGAGATTTTTTATGCTTCGGCATAAAATATCTCATTGAGGGGGTATTGTAGCGGGGCATTTTTGGGCATACCTGGGGTAATAACAGAATTTGTATTTTTTCATAAATAATAATTAACTTGTCGAGTGATAGGGACAGAAATTACAGACTTGGGTAAATTTGTTATGTGGAAGCGATCCCAACAACGGCAACACTGCTTGAGGCGTTGAAAACAAAGTTATTAGACAATATTCATATAAACAGTTTTAATAACCGGCAAACTGTACCAAAGTCAGTTCAAGGACAATGACGAACACGAAAAACGTAAACACGTTACACAACCAGACATCAGGCGATGCGTTGCGTCAGCAACTTATATAACGATGTGTGTCACCAGTTTTGTCAACAAGCCAAAAACAGTCCACTGGCGAACGAATACAAACTGTAGACCAATGAGAATTGGCGAACAACAGTCGCTTCACAAATTAGCGCAAGTAGTTCGCACCAGTCAAAATTCTATGCTCGCGCGAGCAACAAGTGTGTAAAGTTTCGGAACATAAGTGCGGGCCCGCAGACAAACTAAAATGTGAATCTTTCTATACATTTCAGAGTGCAAACCGTATTTGGTTAAATATTCATCAAAAGTAACTAATTAAAACATATTAACAGTTCGGCAGTAACACGTAAAAAATGTGACAGTGAAAACAGTAAAACAACGCATACCATGTGGCGAAATTCAACACCATTAGGCCGACGCAGCATAATAAAGGAAAGTAGACATTTCAACATTATACTATATAATACGTTTTTTTTTTCATAAATTAAATTGAGCTCTTAAAATCTGGGGTTGGATACAGGTGTGTGTGTGTGTGTGTGTATGAGTGAGTAAAATTAGATAAATTAAGAAGGCTGGTTTGTGTTGGTAGGTTAAGGTAATTCATGTTTAATTTTATAGAAGTTTGTTGTTTTCAATTTATATACTATGTTTCAATTACCATTCTATACTAAATAAATTTCATTAATCTGAATTAATAGTAGGGATGTCAGGAGGTAGTGTGTTAGCAGTAATAAAATGTCAATAAAAATCTATTAAGGGGAAACAAAGTAAAGTTTTCTTTTATTTCGAATAACCATGTTCTGTTCTCCTAGTTCGCTGAAACGAACCTTGGTAATGTTTTCCTTTACAGTTGGCAATAAAGATGGCGCCTGAAGAAATTATTAGGAAGTTTGAATCAACAGTGAACCCCTTAGGTATTTGTATTTTGTATTTATATATTTTGTGTAAAAAGTAGCTTCACAAATTATTTTCATTATATTTCTCACTATCTCACTATCTTTACAAATTTTATTTGTATCTAATGAGTTCATGTCTCTTTCTAGATTTCTTATTTACATATACTACTAATTCGTGGGTTAGTGTATTTTTATTTAATGGGTTTTTATTAATTATGAGTCATATTTGTCACCTAGATAATATTAACATTTCTTTTTTATATTGGTTAATCACCGGTTCCGTTTCCTTTATGAAATTGGATGGTATCATCTCCCCTTCCCTCTTCTACATTATTTGTCTGTGTTTTATCACCTTGGTTCATTTTATTTTCTTTGCAGTTGGTTTGGTCCATTATTTAAATTCATTTTTCTTCTCCTTCACTTCCATCTTGTCTCGCTTTATCTTGGTTAATATTGGCCAATCTCTGGGGTTGGGTCAAGGTCATTTGTCTGTCAGTCTAGTTTGTATTTCTTATTTAATAATCACCTTTGGTTTACTATTCTTCCTCCTTTACTCTTAATTATAATTACTACTTTCATTCTCGTTATTATTTATTTATCAAAATATATTATTTCTTAGCATTTTTTACATACTTATTGATATCAAATATGATCAGGGTTTGGCAATGTTATACCGTTAGATTCTGCTAGATATTTTATCGTGTTACAACACAAACTAGCTGCTTTTAGAACCATGATACATAGACTTAACAACATCCCCTTAGATGAAATAGACTACAAAGACGAACTAAACACGATAAAATATCTAGCAGAATCTAACGGTTATGACAGAACAATAGTCAGTAAACTCGTACACAAAACAAAAAACAAACAACAGACAAAGACAGAAAACAACAAATTCATAACACTACCATACATCAACAAACAAACAGAAAAAATTGCCCACAAATTCAAAAAAGTAGGATACAGAATCGCTTACAAAACTACTAACAAAACAGAACACACACTATCAAAACGCATGCCCAAAGCACAAAACAAATTCGATCTACCCGGTGTATATAAGCTAAATTGTTCAAATTGCAATAAATTCTACATAGGCCAGACAGGACGTAGCTTCAAACAGAGATACATTGAACACACAAAAGCACTCCACACCACTACAGAATCTACCTTCGCAAACCACCTCATTGAAGCAAACCACACATATAAAAACATCGACAATAACATGAACATACTACACGTACACACAAAAGGCCGAAAACTAGACACTCTAGAACAATTAGAAATATACAAACACACAAAAACAAATAAAAACGACATCCTAAACGAACAGACACAATTCAAATCGCACGCATTATTCAAACACATCTCACCACACACACACAGCTTCGATCTTTCGAAAAACTATCTCGACACCAACAACAAGACGAACAGCGCTACTTACGACAGCCTCTGATGAAGCCTTCTATAGGTGAAAGCCGGTTTAGGCTGTAAGGTAAAACTTTACGTTTTTACTTATAAAAAACTTAGTGTTCCGAGTCGTCAATATTATAGTGATATTTTGAAACAAGAAGTTTGGAGTCAGCACACAGTGTAACTGAAGTTTTAAAACAAACACAAGTCTAAATGTTTCAAACTGTAGCAATTATAATTATATTTACAATACACTGCAATATATATGACACAAGGTTTAAACAATCAACTCATACTACACTGTAAGCAGTTCAAAAGTTTCTAAGTCAATTTACCTAACTCTGACTGGCCATTTCTCTTCTGACTTTCTTCAGGCAGAAAAAGAATTGGCACTGTTGATAATGAGCTCACTGAAAATTTATCGTTTATGATGTGGCCTAGCTTATAAGTTGGTAACCACTGGTCTACATGGTTATACTTTTCATTCTAAAAAAAGACGAAGTAGAAGTGTTAATTACCCAAGTTGCATGTCCTATTCTACCTTTTAAAATACCAAATAATTGAAGCAGTAATTCAATTTCAGTAATTTTTTACATTTTAAAGTTTGTATAAATTTTGTTATATACTTAACTTCACATCAGTTGCATACTTAATATAAATTTAGTTACATAATATGCTTAATGTGCCCAGCAGATGAGGCTATATGCAACAGATCTGGATGAATCCAAAGTTTAGATGATTTTTTTTAAAAACAACTCCGAAGTGGATGCAAAGCTACAACAAAGTGGTTTGTGAATTACTGGGCTTAGTTAGTTGACTGTATAATCTGCAAGTGTGTCAACAAACTGTAACAGCAGACATGATCATAAGTATATGTATTTACTCACATGAGCTAAGGTGGTGTGCTGGAGATGACTGTCTGTTGTCTAGGAGTGAAACTGCACCTGACGTAGTGTTACAAAGTGAAACCACATTAGGACTAACGAACGCTGGCTGTAAAGTTTCACATTTCTGGTTACCTTGCAGTGCAGGAAACTTGTGTTTCACCTGTCCTGAATCCAAGTCTATAAGCACAGGTGAAGAATGCGTATCCGTTGCTGCTGCTACAATTCTGTTGTTCAAAGCAATCTGTGGGTTTATCAGTCCACAGTCAATGACGGGTCCTTTTTTTATTTCATCTAAATCAACAGAAAACAAAATGTAACAACAAACATGAAAGCTAACGAGCGAGATCCAAAAATAGAGTGTACTGTGATGTCGCATTTTGCTTTCATCAAGATTTATTTTCTTTTGTGTTGTTGTACATATCTTTGTTATTGATAACCTAATTAAATTCTTTGAATTTCACCTTGCTTGTCTCCTTGCCCAAACTATTGGGTTGTATTGCCTTCAAGATACCCTGTTTTCTTTGTTGATTTTTCTGTATCTATGTTTAAAAATTTCAGAGTATTCTTAACCTTCATCTTTTCACAGAAGATTTTCAAATCAGGCTTTTATGCAGTCTGTTAAAAAAAAACTTATTTGTTTAGTTGCCACACCAATCGTTTTCAAAAGGCTTTCTAAGTCGTTTGCAAAAGCCAAACCATTAATTTTGAATTTCGAATTTTGTGCAACTTTAATATGTGTTTTTGTAATTTTTTTGATACTACTCTTTATGAATGAATGTTGCCAATTCAAGTGGTCCGGAAAAGAGTTTAAAGGGGATTTTACTATATACGCACACTATTTTGCATGGGTATATAGCCACAAAACTATTTTTTTTCCGCAAATTCATTTTGTTCAGCAGTCCTAGCAGAAAAAGTTGGGTAAGTCATATTTGAGTAATTTCATAAAACTTCAAGCCTATAAGGCAGTTTTAGCATAAATTTATTGCTATATTGCATTATGTGACAATGCAATTTTTTGCATAATAGGCCTACTGGTATCCAAACTAGCAGTATTCCACCAATTTCATGACTGCCAAGTCAACTAGTCTCATTAAAGTACTTGAATTAAACTTTAAGATTTTAATGTGTGTTACTTTACACCGAATACTTGGATTTGCTTCGCTTTAAAACGAAACCTGCTATTATCAAAGTTGAAGAAAATTTTTTGGGGGTGCCCCCATTGCACCATCCAAGTCTGTGACCACTGCCCACTCATCCTATTTTAGGCTTAAAATGTGCTTTACTTCATTATTTATAATGAAATTGGAATGCACTGAGATTCATTTTCACTGAATTTTTTTTTATAGAAAGATATATAGAGAGCCTGGCATACCCATGATAACCTATTCTCATTTCATTATTATCTATCTGTCTTATGGGCCAAATTTTTCACTGAATTTACTAATAAACAGAAATATCTTGTTGGATCTTTATAGGCCTTGGCCTCCATCAGTCTCTTCCAGACCCAAAACTGTCATTGCGACCTGTCTTATGGGCCAAATTTTTCACTGAAATGACTAATAAACAGAAATATCTTGAAAGACATGTTTGAATTGGTATCCAAGTCACTTATTGACAAAATCTGTATAATATTTACCATATTTATTCCGTCGTGTGACTTCGTGTTAAATTTGACTGATTTACGCGTTTTGAAACATATGTTTCGACTTCAGAAATAAAAAATCACTCTAAGTGAGGTCGTTAAATATTAAAATTGGAAATATTGAAACAATTCCACATATATCCGCGTTACATGAGTGCGCACTCGAGTTGCAGATATGTGTGGAATTGTTTTCAATATTTGCAATTTTAATATTTAACGACCTCGCTTAGAGTGATGTTTTATTTCTGAAGACGAAACATGTTTTGAAACGCGTAAGTCAATCGAACGCAACACGAAGTCACACGACAGAAGAAATATAGTAAATATTATACAGAAATATCTTGTTGGATCTTTATAGGCATTGGCCTCCTTCAGTCTCTTCCTGACCCAAAACTGTCATTGCGTCCTTTTTCACCTTAATCATTGTCTAACTAAAGGTTGTTTTCTTCCAATTTTTAAATTCAGGATTTTTAAGGGTTTCTGACGGCATCCGTTTTTATTACATGTTCTGCCTATTATGTTTTCTCATTTTTATGTAACCTGTTCTTGCCTATGTCCATCATCATTCCTTCTTATTCTTCTTTCTTTTTCTTATTGCTTCCATTATTTGGCTTAGAATTTTCCTCTTAAACATACTGCCTAAACTGCTAACACTATGTTCACATATAAATACAATTTATTTAGATTTACTGTTTGCATCAACTACCCAAATGTAATGGACACTAATATTAAATTTTAGAGAGGACTGCTACTGCTATTTCAAATCACAAAACACATTATTCAGACATTAGTGTTCTTGATAATTCTTACCTGAGCCATCATTTGAAAGTACATATATTGTAATACCAAGGACTTTCACTTCAGAAGACACTAACTGCCTTTCACTATGAACCACCTTTATCTGAAACAACAAATACCTTTATTTGAAAGTTTTGGACATAGTAAACTCATGATTATCCGGAGAATTGGGTGGTGCAATTGCCACGGATAACCAAATTCCACATAAAAATGTAACGATTCCACGTAAGTACAAATAAAGGGCAGACAATAATGAAAATTATTTATTAATCATTAGTTGTGTATTTAATTACAGTAGAGCATCAATTATCCAAACATCCATTAACCGAACGATCTATTATCCAAACTCAATAAAAACTACAATTATGTACAGTACTGTGTAGTAATGTACTTGACACGTGTAGGGGTATTGGATATTTATTGAACATAAACAATTGTGTACTATAAATTATTACAGCACTGTGTAATAATAAATAAATGCTGTAGCTATAAATAAAGCCTGTAGCTATGAGGAACATACATCTGATACTGAACATCAAGACACAGATATTGAAAGCATCCACCAAATGTTACAAAATATTCCTCAGTTTAAAAACTATAACAAAGAAGAAATTAACGATTGGCTGACAGTGGATGAAGCCGATCCCGGTTTTCACTTATTAACCGATGAAGAGATAGTTGAGTCATTAAATGAACGTAATGAAAACAAAACAGATTCAGATGAAGATGGCGAGAATGCTACTAATACAAAACCATGACAGCAGCAAAAGCTTTTGACGCACTTAAGACTGTTCTAAAGTGGGCCAAAACAGAAGAACAGACAGATTGTATTCAGATTATGAATCTTAAATGACTTCAGACTTGCAGCGAGAAAACGGTATCAGTTTGAAGTAGACAGTGATAGAACAATTCTTCAAAAAAGTGTAAATCCACGGTACTGTATATTTTGTTTTGTTTTTTAATTACTTTTATAGTACAATGTTTGTCATTAAACTCTAATTTTGATTAAATTAACTTTTGGTTTTTATTAATTACACTTAGTTTTAATTCAATGATTTTTAGCCTTAGTGATACATTACAGTACAGTATACAGGTTGCTGTAATTATATAACAGTATGTCAAATATATCATATGTACAATTTAAATATGGTTAAACAATGTATGTACAATACGCGTGCGCGTATTATTATTGTTATAACGGATGTATGTATTCTATCAAGTTTAGTTCGATAAATAAAGTCTTTTCTAATCAACGTGTTGTCTAACTGTATTTGCCAATATAATTCCAATATTAAATAATATCTCTCACAGGTTATGGGCCGACACTAGTAATTTGGAGATATATAGACGTGTGTTAGTTGTAATTACGTCGGAATTATTTACAGAGAAAAGTTTGTTTACATATACAGGCTCAAAGTGAAAGAGTTCACGTGCTTAACCTAAAATGGCTACGTCTACGGTTCCCTTTCCCCTGCTAAAGGCAGATAATTTTTCCACTTGGAAATATAGAATACATCTTGTTCTGAATAAAGAGGGTGCATTAGATAAAACAGACACAGAAATCGCAGCACTCACAGGTGCAGATTTGACCAGTTTCCAAGCTAAAGACATAAAAGCTCAATGCATCATCGCACAGTCAATATCAGATAAGTATACTGAATACATAGAGAGTGCACAAAGCGCCAAAGAAATGATTGCAAATCTGGAAAATGTCTTCCAGAGAAAAAGCGCATTATCTAAGATGTTTATAATGCGAAAGTTATTGAAAATGAAATTCGTCGATGGCGAATTACAAGATCATTTCACTAAATTCGAAAAACTCATAAAAGAACTCGATGGCATAAGCAAAGTTGCAACTGATGATACCGACAAAACGTGTTACCTTCTTCTGACAATGTCGGAAAGCTTTGAGAGCGTCATTACATCGATAGAAACGATAATGAATAAGACGCGACAGTATATTCGTATTCTGATGTAAAAACAAGGTTATTGGATACTGAACTCAAAAACAAAGAGAATTCCAATGCAGGTGATAAGGTCGATAACGACAGTAACTGCTCTTTCTACTCTCCAGGTGAATATAAGAATAGCTCACAGATGAGGTACGAAAATGTAATATGTCACACATGTAGAGGCAAAGGACATTTCAAAAATGAGTGTCCATCAAACAAGGATGTGCAAACTCAACAGACGCCTCAGACGTCATATCGCGGCCATGGATATCGCAGTAAGGAGGGAGAGGAAACTCTCGAGGACGTGGAAGAGGCAAGACGACAAGACATACGTCAAATGTTGCACAGAGCGAAGATGATCAAGAAGAAGAATTTGATTTCATTTCCACTAAAAATATTGAGAAAAATGGCGCTTTATCCTCAGAATTACTAGGAAATACTCGATCCGTTAAATTCATTTTAGATAGTGGTGCCACAAATCATTGGGTATCAGAAAATTTGGAAAAGCTTATGGAAAGTGTTGAAGAAATGGAGAATAAAATGGAAATAAAAATAGCAAATGGTAGCACTATAAAAGGTACAAAAAGAGGTATAATTTGCTTGAAAGTGTTGAACAATAAAAATAACAGTTATGTTTTCATAAAGATACCTGCTATTATTGTACCTGAGTTTCCCTACAATCTCTTATCAGTGAAAAGAATGAGTTCAAAGGGATTTGATGTTCAATTCAATAGTGGTGGAAAATCAGTTACTATCTCAAATAACAAATTGCAAATGAAATGTGAATCCGAAGGAAATTTGTATGTGGCTCAATTTTCAATAGCACACCCTTCGATGAGTGAAACTTGTTGCATTTCATTAAGTAAGGATCTACTATGGCACCGAAGACTTGGACATCTCAATGCTCAAGGTCTTGGATCACTAAATTTTCCACACAATTTTGGAGTATGCAGTCCCTGTAACCAAGGTAAAGCAAAACGAAAGCCTTTTAAGGATGTACCACTACCAAGGTCAAACAGAATTGGAGAACTCATTCACAGTGACTTGGCTGGTCCTTTTAAAATACACACCATGAAAGGTGAAAAATATTATCAAACAATTATCGATGACTATTCACATTTTATCCAGGTGTTCCTTTTAAAACACAAAAATGAAGCAGAAAGAAATATTATGAATTATGTCCAAGAGTTAAAGGCCAGAGGATATTATTCTTCAAGAATCAGGTCAGATTGTGGTGGAGAGTACTCATCATATGGTTTAAAAATTTCTGTATACAAGTCAACGAATACACTTTGCCACATACACAGCAGCAGAATGGAGTTAGCGAAAGAATCAATTTCACTCTAATGAGTAGAGTACGAACACTATTCGCTGAAACAAATTTGCCTAAGTTCTTGTGGGGTGAAGCAATACGTTGTGCTGCATACCAATTGAACCGCTCTCCAACAGTTGCCCTGAAGGAAAATAAGGTACCCGCTGAAGTCTATCTAGGTAAAGTGAATTATGACAAGTTGAGGGTTTTTGGTTCAAAGGCTTGGGCACATAAACTGCCTGTTCCAGCAGACAAGCTAGAAACAAGATCAGTTGAATGCATTATGGTAGGCTATGCTAAAAATGGGTATAGACTATGGGTACCCAAAACAAGTGAAATTATAATTTCAAGGGATGTTACATTTGATGAAATTAACATCAACTATACTAGTCAGAAAGCCTTAGAAGATATCCCACAAATGGTAATTGGAGGTGACAGTGTAGGTGATAAAGAGCAACAAAGTATGAGCGAAGGAGACATCCAGGTTCAAAATGTCACTGGCACCTCACCTGCACATAGAGACAGCAGTCTAAGCGATACTGTCCAACAGGGTGATCAAACATCACTGCGTTGAAGTGAAAGAATTAAAACTGTTCCAGAGAAATTTAAAGATTGTATATTGTACAAGGATTATAATGAAAGTTTTAGTCAAAATGAAGATGAGATGCACTTAGCGTACTGTCTTTGTGCAGGAGTACCAATCTCTTATGAAGATGCCAAATGTACTAGAGATGGTTGGGAAGAAGCGATACAAAAGGAAATAAGTGCCCTCGAAAAACATCAAACTTGGAAGGGAACAAATCTACCCAAAGGCATCAAAGCTATTGACACAATGTGGCTTTTCAAAATCAAGCCTGATGGCACTAAGAAAGCTAGTCTAGTAGCAAAAGGATTTCAAGAGGAAGTGTCCTCCAACATTTATGCACCAGTCGCTCAACTTTCCACCATCAGAATCTTACTGTCTGTAGCACTGCAAAATGGATGGGAAATTAAACAACTTGATATCCCTACAGCATTCCTAAATGGCAAGCTAGACACTGAAGTTTATATAAAACCACCCAAAGGAGTAAAATGTCCAACGAATGCTCTAAAACTCATGAAAAGCTTATACGGTCTTCGCTCTTCACCCAGAAAATGGAATGAAAGGTTTAACGAGGCTGTGCAACATCATGGTCTAAGCAGATCTCAGAATGACTTTTGTTTGTACTTGGGTAAAAATGCTTACCTTATTATATGGGTTGATGATATAATCATCACAGGTGACAAGAGCGAATGTCTAAAAATCATCGAGTTCCTTAAAAAGGAGTTCAACGCAAAAGAATTAGGAATCATCAACAACTTTCTGGGCACAGAAATCAGTGTAAATAAAGAGCAGATCACCATTTCTCAAAAGGAATTCATACAAAAAGTAATCTCAAGATTTGGTCTGGAAAATGGAAAACCGATGGATACACCTATGGAACACAATTTCCAGGTTGACTTATCTCTACCAGTGGACAAAAACTTACCTTACAGAGAACTCCTTGGTTCACTTATCTACATATCTATGGTAAGTAGACCAGAAATAGCTTACGCTACATCTGTCTTAAGTAGATATCTTGATAAACCCACTAAACAACTCTGGATTGCTGCGAAGAGGGTATTGAGGTACTTAAACGGCACCAAGCATTTGAATCTCACATTTCATAAAAATCAAGATACTGGATTAATCACATATTCAGATGCAGATTGGGCAGGAGACATCACCAGCAGAAAGAGTACAAGTGGATGTATAATATATCACTGTAACAACCCTGTATCCTGGTTTACAAAGAAACAAACATGCGTATCCCAGTCAACAGCTGAAGCGGAATACATAGCATGTGCAATGGCAGCGATGGATGTGGTATACTTTCAACGCATACTTGTGGACTTGAAGTGCAATGTCTTAATTCCTTTAATTTATGTAGACAACCAAAGTGCACTTAACATGTGTGAAAGCTATGAGAACAGCAGATGTACTAGACATATAGACATTAAATATCACTATATTAAGGATCTTATACACAAAAAACTTATTGAATTCGAGTACATAAAAACCCAAGATAATGTAGCTGATATTTTCACAAAATCCTTAAATAATATAAAGTTTGCAAAGTTTTTTGAAAAACTCAACATAAAATAGTTTTCAGATACCAAAAATTTTCAATTTTGCATTTATTTTTTTATTTAAGTATATTTATCAACTGTACTCATACAAAAACTGTTCCAAATGTAAATTAAGGGTATTTAAATTGAAGGGGAATGTCAAATATATCATATGTACAATTTAAATATGGTTAAACAATGTATGTACAATACGCATGCGCGTATTATTATTGTTATAACGGATGTATGTATTCTATCAAGTTTAGTTCGATAAATAAAGTCTTTTCTAATCAACGTGTTGTCTAACTGTATTTGGCAATATAATTCCAATATTAAATAATATCTCTCACACAGTATGTTAGAAATGATTTTGTAATAAAAACCTTTGTTTTTGTAAAGAGAAATAATGTTTTCAATTTACGATCTATTATCTGAAATATCAATTATCCGAACAGGCCCTTGTCCCGAGAGGTTCGGATAATCGATGCTCTACTGTAAAACAATACAGTAAAACCCTGTTAACAAGCTCTTCAAGGACCTTGTAAAAACTGCATATTAAGCAGGATATTACCAAGTAGCAATATATACATACTGAAACTATAACTGATATTCACATTTTCTATGCAGTTTAAAGACTAATTCATATGAACTGTAAATGATTACCTGTGAAACTGAATTATTTACAAACCGGCCACATTTCAGCTTCAAGTCGTTTTCCTTGTGTACTCTACCCTCATCATCTGATACACCCGTAAGTTTGTCTGGTACTGACAGTTCTGAAATTTCATACTGGTCTTCGTTCCACCTGTTCACTGTACAGATTGTTTTAAAATCTGTCAGTTCCACCTGATGTACAGAATTCTGCATTTCAAACATGCTTAGCTTCTTATATCTGAAATATAAATTTAAAAAAATATATATATATATATTTCCCAAACAAAAAGCAGGGTCATTACGAATACAACTATTGTATTACCAAAACTATTAATCGGTGATAACATTAATTCAAATGTATAAAAGGGCCTAATATTTGTACTAAATTTTGAAAAACTGACTTTAGTCACTACTGATTTAACATTTTAAAACTAACTAATTATAAGTATAACACTACCGACTCGGAACACAAAGTTTTATTCTTCGTATTATTTGAATTAGCAGCCATCTTTACTATTTCTTTTATGAAGTTGCTAAACTGCTACAATTTTTGTTCAGACAAAGCTTTTCGTCATCTCTGACATCATCACGTCTTGAACAAAGTTTTATATTGGTAAAACGTTCACATCTTTACCAATATAAAACTTTGTGTTCCGAGTTGGTAGTGTTATACTTATAATTAATTAATCAACGGACACATCATGGACAACAAAATCTAAGAATTTATAAGCGACATTTTGGTCACACCAGAAACTGGAATCTGCCTACATGCAAGTAATTCCCAGTGTTTTTGTGTTTTCTGCTTTTGATGAACATACATTTCTCATTTACTTGTTAAATGAATTCTGTGAGGTAAGTTGCTTTGCTTATTTATATATAGTTACTACATATCTCATATTTACCTATCACTAAAATGATAAACAATGCTTTTATTAGTCACTTTATTTTTTCGGTTTTTTAACATCGCTGTCTAAAAATGGCTACTGATTTCTGGTGTAACCAACATTTGATGCTTAAAAAAAATTATGTTTGAGATGGGAACACGTTTCGCTAACATGTTAACTTGTGATGGCTAATTCTGTTTTTCAAATCTAAACTCAAATAGTCCTCCACTGTTAAAATTTAAGCGTTATATTTGCTTTGTGTATATGCACTTGTCAAGAAATTCTCATCTTTTTCAACATATAATCATACTCTAACACATATGTTAATTATTTCTTTTATGAAATTGCTAAACTGCTACAATTTTTTGTTCAGACAAAGCTTTTCGTCATCTCTGACATCATCAGGTTTTGAAAAACCAAAGTTTACAGAAAATGAAAATAAATTATTAGGGAAAAGTTTAAAATATGCAACAAAAACAAACATCGATAAAGAAAATACAATAATAGAATGTGAAGAAATAATCGAGAAAATAAAAAATGAAGAAACTAAAAAACAACTAAGAAGTGAAGTAAAAGAAATAGTAGAAAAAATATGTAAGAAAAACAAAAATGTAAGAAATAAAAATGAAACACAAAAAAAAGAAACATAAGAGAATTAAAAAAGAAAATCACGGAGAACAATTTGATAGTTATAAAAGCTGATAAAGGTAACACAGCAGTGGTAATGAACAAAAGAGATTTATATCGAAAAAGCAGAACAATTTATACAAAAAGGACCATATAAAGAAATAAAATATGATTATACAAATAAATTTCAAGCACAAACAAAGAAATTGATAAAAAAGATAACATATTTAACAGAATGGCAAAAGAAACAAAAAATAGAACACAATCCTGAAGCTCCTAAATTTAGATGTCAAATTAAGTTATATAAAAAAGAAATGCCATAAGACCTATGGTATCATTTATAAATTCGCCAACATACAAAATATCAAAAGAAATAAGTAAAAGAATCAAAATGGCATATGTAAAAGAAGAACTCCACAGCTAGAAAATAGCAAAAAGGTAATAGAAAAGTTAAAAGAAATAACCATCACATATAAGACAAAACTAATGTCATTAGATATAAAAGATATGTACACTAACATACCAATAGCAAAAACAGTAGAAATAATAAAGGAAAACAAATTAAGTAATGTAGAATGGAAAAACGAAATAATAGAAGGATTGGAATTATGCCTAAGCAAAATTACTTTAGATTTAACAACAAATTTTACGTACAAGAAAATGGATTACCAATGGGATCACCGCTTTCACCATTAATGGCTGAGATATTCATGAATAGCTTTGAAATCAAAATTTTAAAAGATGTAGATAAAGAAAGAAGAATTAAAAAATGGATCATGTATGTAGATGACATACTAATAGTTTGGGAAGGTGAAGTAAATGAATTTAAAAAATTTACGGAAGAATTAAATAACATAGAAAAAACAATAAAATTTCAAGAAGAAATTGGAGGATTAGAAATGAATTTCCTGGATGTCAATATAAAAATTGAAGATAACAAACTCAAATTCGATATATATAGGAAAGAAACATACTCAGATTTAATAATTCCACAAGAATCATATCATCCAGTCAATTATAAAATGGCAGCATTAAATTCATTTTGCTATAGAGCTATAAATTATCTAGAAAATGAAGAACTCGAACAAAAAGAATTAAAGAAATTACCTCAATTAGTTGCTTTGTTTAACAGAAATTAAACCAATTTTTAGAGTTTGAGTAACCCAGATCTACTGAAAAAATGCCTAAACAGACAAACACAAAACTCAGGATGAGTCAGTTGGCAAAAAATACTAAAATGTTGGGCTCAAAACATTTGAATGTCATTTTTTAGTTTATGTAGGTAAACTGAAGGTGCTGAAAGAACTGGGTTTAGAACATAAATAAATACTGTAAATGGGCTCTGACAGGTATAGATAAAGAAAGATTATCACAAAGTGATAATATTGAAAATGTTTTGAAGAAAAAATCAAGAAAAGAAAATGGAAAAAGAAAAACAGCTGCAGATAAAAAGGAAGAAGAAAGAAATCCAAGATATGATGATGAAACATTCTGAAAATAAGGTAATCATAAGCACAACTTCCCATGCGATTTACCAAAAATGTTGATTTTTTTTATACATGTTTTCATCCATTAATACAGAAACTAATGATGATAAGTAAATGAAATTTAGAGAACAAGTTTATCTCATCTACCTATAACATCTAAAAACAGACATTTTTTCAAGACTGAGATGGCCATCAATTGTTTGTAATTTAATATTCTCTTCTTTATGTTTTGTTAATAATTAGCAGATAATTTGATATAACATTTAAATGCTTGTTGTTGTGATGTACTTACATAAAAATATCTGTGCTCTGAAATAAACGTTTTTCAAGGAAAAAAAAAAGAATTATTTACCCTGGCTTTTATAGAAGCTGAGAAAACGAGTCACAATTACTAGCAAAATAACAGTGCAGACGTAGGGCTTAACTTCTTCTCTTAAATTAAATTAAATTCTAACATTTATGATCATTGTACTCCATCTGATAAGGTTAATTTGCTACAACAGTAACTGTATATGCTACTACAGCTACAACGGTATGGACTTAAACATTTTCTGTACCTTTTTATGGAATGAAAATACCATTCATCTTCATCAACATCAATATCATCCACTTCCATTTCCATCTCTTTTTAAAATAACCTATAACTTTTACCACCGCGAAAAACGTCTTCGTTTTGTTTGGAAGCAACATATGATTGCTTAGGCTTAGGCTTACATAATCGTAAAACCGTGTAAAATGTAATTCAATGCCACCACGATGAAATTAAAAAAGAAGCTAACATGTCGTTATAATAACTGTAAAAGGATAATAATTTTCTAGGATTGTCGTTAGTATAGTTAATTGTTTTGTTTAAATCATTTAACTTTTTTATTGGTTCAGCGAACATAGTAAAATAACAATACAGTAAGCTAGTTACTATATTGTTTACAGAGGGCACTGGCTGTTTCAGCGGGAATCACATTGACTACCAAACTTAGTTTAGACAGTTTAGTTATGTTGTTTGTGTTTCTTTGTTGCGGGTTGCGTTAGACGCTGGTTACGCTGCCTTTGTTTTGAAATAGTTCGATATGTAACAGTCTTGAAAAACAGTCAACGTTTTTGATGGTGTTGACTTTCAGTTTAATTATTTTAGTCATGTGTTAGTAAATTATAATTCCCGAATAAAAACGTATTTACTTAAGCATAGTTATATATAAAAAGCTTTAGGTAGGTTATGATTTTGTATTTTCAAACTTTGTTGAATTTGAATTTATTTACATGAAACTTAATTGTCAGTAACAGCTTTTCATATTTTCAGTGTAATTTTCTTGTAAATAAACAGTTCGTTTCTACGCTTTGGTCTACCGTAAATAAAAATTAATTGAATAAACTTTAAATTGTACATAAATCTCGCTGTTTCAAACGAGTTTTAAGATATTGCAGTCGGGAAAGTAATACATATAAAGTTACATATTTATATTTAGGCATTTTGTATTTTTTTAAATCTGTTTTTGCCTTTTAATATCATCCGAGATTTTTGTGTAAAATTCATAAAAATTCATGTTATTCATTTTAAAAATGGAAATCTTATTTGTTGTAAACAATGAATAATCAATATCTGTTTTGAAATATTGTGTAAAAATTCATTTATTTTTACATGTATTTTTTATTTTATTTTTCAAGAACATTGGTATATGGAACCCCAAAGAATGCATATAAAAATAATTAAATACATGTAAATGAATTTTGGTGTTAATATAAGAAATATTTTTTTGAGCAGAAATTGTTTGATATTAATTTTACAACTGTTTGATATATTTTAACTGATGGCATTTTTTTTTTTTCAGGAATTACAGCAGATTTCATTAATGTTATAGGGATTTATTTTAAATGTAAGTACAGTATAATTATTTAGTTAATGTTCAGACACAAGTCCTGATTAGTGTTGTGTGTGCACACATGCACACACACGGAGTCATTGTTGTGTGTATATGCATGTCTTAAAATACACATAAATTTTCCTCTTAATAGTAATGGTTTATACTTTCACTAGTAATACATTCATGGTTTGCACTTATCAGTCACTGTGCAGTGCTAGTATTATATAATTAAAATGTAATATAAATTTTTACTATGTCTTCTTCCATATATCAAAGAAATAAAAATATGATGGCATCTTAAAATCATGTGTTTAACGTAACTGAATTCACAATTTGCAGCCTGCAAAATAAAAAGAGTTACAAATAGGTGGTAATCAATTAAAAATGTAAACATTGACAGCGGATAACTTTTGAACATCTGTTTGAATTTTTATATTTTCTTTTGTAGTTTGTACCTCTTAGCTAGTATAACTTATCTGTTTAATCCTATTTTTATCTGATGAACAATTGAAGAGAACTCTGAATGGAGCCATTTAGTCTTCAAAACAGTTATTAATTCAAATAATACTTTTATTGTATTGTGGGATGTAAGTTATAAATAACTCCAGTTTAAATCATGCTGACATCAAAACCTTCCACCATTTCAAGATATATTCTCAAAATTCTTGGTAAAGGAATGTATCACATATTGTATAAATTATTATAAAAATGAATTCAGTTATGAAACAACCTGTATTAACAAATTTCAGCTTGTAGAAAATAAAATTTTAAATGATAGTGTAGACCTAGTTAAGGTCTGCATTCTGTAAAGATATGCATGCAAAATGTCATGGTAAGAGGATCTGAAATAATTATGTATGGTGGAATGGAAATCCAGTGTGACACACACACACACACACACACACACACACACACACACACACACACACACACACACACACACACACACACACACACACACACACACACACACACACACACACACACACACACACACACACACACACTTGTTATATCTGTGATCCAAAATGTTTTGAAATTACAGTATATTTTTTACATTTGTGTTGAGTCTAGTACATAGACTTGAAACATGTGTTTTTAATAAAATCTTATCAGTTTGGTAGCTCTGTGTGTGTGTGTGTTACTTCATGTTCCATAAGGAAGTGGAAGTATGGTGATCGCCAAAAAATTGTGTTTGAGATAAGGGTTGATTCTGATTGTAGTACCCTCAAAACATGAAGAAAAGTCATTTTCCAAAAAGTGTCTGTATTATTTAGAATTTTTTCAATGGCCAACGATAACTGAGGCAAATTCAAACAGAATCAAATAATTTTTTGCATATATACCTGAGTTGTAGAGGACTCTTGTGGAGAAACAAACTTTTTACCTTTTTATTCGCACTCTAATTCCGTTAAACTTACCTTTTTGATAAAAACTCCCCAGAAGATTCCAAACTCGCTAAAAAGGTCGCCACGATGTTTTAAGGATATACATCGAAACCATGATACTTACCCTTAATTAATTTAGATCATTTAATACCCTTAGATCAGAAGATTCACAGGTTTCGTTTAGACAAATTATCGATGCAGAACTTAGATTATGGGGTGTAACGTAATAATTAGTTAACACATTTTTTATGTTACTGAAACCAACTCTTTTATTTCAGTCACTTTTCAAAATCTTTCTTTCTTTCTCTTTTCTTTATAAAATATTGTTTATTCTTACCTCTACCATATAAAAGTTTTCTTATACATAACAAACCAGTACTGTACTTTTATTTTTATCGTTTTTCCCAAATTTCCTCACACACACACGCACACACACACACTCACGCTCTTTACATTTCTCTTTCACCCCCCTTTTTCTGAATTCTTAATTATTTAAATATTCAAAACTTGGCCAACATATTCACTGTACTTAACTTTCTCCTTGCCATTCCAGTTGTTCCACCATCTTCCCGTTCACTTACACTGTCCCTATCACACAACGGCTATCACTGTTTTAAGTTTTTGTGTTTAGAATATTCATTTTACTTTCAATATAATTTTGGGGTAGGCCGGGCGTACTCACGCACCGGCCTCCCGTCACTATTTCACTGATACTGTTGCTGAGCTACCGACTGCTGTTTTACGAGTGGTGAACAACTGCCCGAACCTCGTGCCCGCTTGGTTGTATGCCTGCCAAGCATTAGGCATTGGCCGCGCGGTCTCAACTCGTTCTGTGATTGGTTGTTTCAATCCCATATTCGACCATGGAATTCCTTTAACTTTCCCACGCGTCATTTCTACGTCGCAAAAGGCGGCACACACTGCACTCGTACGCATGAATACGCACCCTACTGACAATAAACATTCTTATACCATGCTGTGCCTTACACGGAGCTACAGTCAGTGATCAAAAAATACACTCTGGTTAAATAAAAAGGTTACCACAAAGGTTGTCTGCCGATGGTTAACATGAAAAGCTTTAAATTGTAGACCCCCTTCAGTTTGTCTCGTTACAACTCAATGCCTGTTGATTTTCGTGAAAATCGATTAATGGGGAGGGGTAGTTTACCTGCAACGTTTTACGTTTTAACAAAAGTGAAGTACAGTACTTAATTTTGAAAAACAAAGTATCCTGAAAAGAAGGCCATAATAATCCACTGTTGAAAGGTAGATACAATATCTATAAATAAAAAGGGTTGTTGAAGGGGAAGGGCATACTTTTTTATAAATCTATAAAGTACTTCATTTTGAAGGATAAGACGCCTTAGCAATTACTTATGATAAAACTATTACTCTATGAAAGTGTAAATGTCATTAATAGTAGGGATTGGTTGAGGAGGAGGGATGATTATCCGCTTAGTTCAGTTTGTTTATAAGAATAAAGTACATAATTTTTATAGATAAAGTGACTTGAAAAAAAAATAAAATAAATGAAACTATATAGGACTGTCATCAGACCGGTGCTATGCTACGGGTGTGAGGCATGGACAATCACACAGAAAACAGCCGACATAGTAGACACCTTTGAAAGGAAAATCCTCAGATGCATTATAGGCCCAATACAAGAAAATGGCTCATGGAGACTGAGATACAACAACGAACTGTATCAAATATATAAAGAGATACCAGTCTCAAAATTTATAAGAATACAAATTACGTTGGGCCGGACATGTTATGAGAATGGAGGATGGCAGGAACCCCAAGAGGGCTTTACTGGGTATATGGGAGGGAACGAGACCTAGAGGTAGACCGAGGAAGAGGTGGGAAGATGGCGTTGCAGAGGACGCGAGAGACATGGGGATAAGAAACTGGAGGAGGGTTGCAGTGGATAGAGTGGATTGGAGGCGGAGATTGGTGGAGGCCAGGGCCCGACTTGGGCTGTAGCGCCATAGGAGGAGGACTTGAAAATAACATTAAATTACTACCCCATAATAACAAAAATATCTATAAGTAGTGAAAATAGTTTGAAGGTGGAGGATATTTTTTTTAGAAATTATCGAACCAAATTCAAGTAAATGATTTTAAATATAAATCTTAGAACATGGAAGTCACGTATGGTTCTCCATACCGATATTTGTTTTGTTAAATTTTTACTAACAGTGTAATAGATTTAATCCCTCTATTTTTCCTTTCAGAGTATCACAATGGTTGCATTCATAGTAAGAAAAAAAAACAATTCCTGTATTACATTTCAGAGGATTACTAAAAGACGACTGATTGTCAACAGTGACAGTGTATCAGTGAACAATGACAGACCAAGTAGTGAAAACCAAAGCAAGTCTTCACCATTACATACATCCATAAACATAAACTCAGGTAATTATTACATAAATACAGTTTGTATGTTACTCTCTTAGCTTAGTGATTACAAGTTCGTTCTACAAGAATCACTGACAGTATGTTGTTCTCAGCATATTAAAACAATAATAACAATATGAAAGATGGAAACTATATTTTAAACACAAGAAATAAACTTGCTTTCTCGGAATACTGATATTTTACTTTTTACAGACATTTTTTTTTCAATTTTCTGCACTTAAATGATTTCTTTTACCTTTTAAGCCACTGAAGCGGTAGGCCTACGTAATTTTATCTTACAATTTTTTTTTATTCAAACACTTTTGCTACAGTCTATTTCTTGATGTATATAATATATTTAAAATTTATAACCAACATGACACTAATAAAACACATACCACACAAAGGTACCATAATGAACATTTGGGAAAATTTACAAATATACAAACACAAAATACAAAACAAATGAATACCTGAACAAATACAAATCAGTATATAACATGATACAATTCTCAGAGCACTTAACATCGAAAATACACAAAATATTAACATGTACACCACAATCACACACAATAATAACAATTTAAAAAACAAAAAACCAATGGGAAGCCATAACAACAACCAACCAGCACACAGGTACTCCACAAGATTCAAAATTAGGAAGGCTGGTGATGGGAACACTAAGGGTCCCGAACATGTTCCAAATAAGGGAAAAATAACATCTTGAAGTAAAGTAAATATAAATTGTAAATAGATTTTTTTAGTGTGTTATTTGTGGCAAAATTCCTAGATTTGTGTTTCAAAAAAGTCTAACATCTGAATACTGATAACGTCTTTAATATGTTAGATTTTGTACTACTGTATTATTGTACAGGAAATTACTATTACTTTTTTAATAGGTTTTTAATTTTTTTAAGATGCTGAAATAGTGGGGGCAGTTGAAAATTCCTGTATTTTGAATATGTTTATATGGGTTTAAATGTTTAAAACCAGAATTTATTATGCTGTACATAGGCATTAAAACTCCCAAATGGCTTTTTTATACACTTAACTTCCCTACATAAGTTACATTGTTTGAGGTCTGGTCGAAGTACTAGTTTCCAAAAAAATTAAATATATGTAACTTCTGAGTAGGAACAAACCTTTCTTAAAATCTTTTAAAATTATTCTCCTCAATTGTTAAGTTTTGTTTTGTACTGCATGTTAGGTTAAGAGAATAACCTCAAAATAATAATAATAAGATTGTGATGGTCTGACAGATCGCCTTGTTCAGTGGAAACAGAATAATTGACACCATTGAAGTCGCAGTCACAGTTACAAACTTTAATTAGAAACAAACAACAGTTAGAAATCAACAAGGGCACTCTTATACAATAATTCAAGTTAAGTGTGGCTAACACACAATGAGATAAATGTCACCTTATTACAGTTTTACACTAATTAACACAAGAATCACTCCCCCTAAACTGCACCAATCACTTAAATCTGCACTTGTAAAATCTCCAGGTGTAACTGAACGGGTCACTTTGAAATCCAGTATTTATACTCTGCCCGCCTTGCATTGTAGTGACATAGCAGGCCTCGATGATGGTTGAATGATCAAATAACATCTGAGGGGGCATCTAGGTTATGACCTAGAACGTTACTTAATTGTGCTGTGCAGAACGATCTCTAAGCATCTGGAACAGCTTTGGGTGTTGCTGCATGCTAAGTGTCAACATAGGTGCTTGTTATTTTTCAGCTCAACATACCAGTAATAATAGATTCCCAATTGTCTACTACCAAAATAGCTTAGGAGAGCAGTAATCAGTGCACATTTGATAAATATTTTTGTTCTAACTTTAATCAAAAGCGCAAAGTGTGAGCATTAATTTAAAAAGAAATTACTGTTTCTAAATTATAATAATGACTCTTTTTGTACCACAGATGTAGCTTAGATCAGATGTAGATTCGGTCGACACTTGTTGCATTGTCACATACCATTTATTTTGTGGTACTCCATCAGCCACAAACACGCGCCCTCTGTTTTTTCTTGGCTGTGGGTTTGGCTACACTGTTATTTGTTTGAATTAGTTTGGTCAAGTGTAGGCAAATTTATGAATGATTTTTCATTCTAATTATTGGTTTAATAAAACCATTTGTTTCTTGGTTTATTCAAATTTTTAATCAACTATTGGTGTTGTAATTGTATTATGTAAATATTTTCTTCAATATATGGGAGATAAAACAGAGGCTGTATTTACAACCAGTGTTAAAGGAAGTGGTTTTGGTTTGTACCTGTGTGTCTGAATATGGTGTATATTGTATAGGAGATTGATAATTTCTTGCAAGGGATTAAATGGTTTTTTTTTTTTTTCACTTGTTATTTGGTTAGAAAACTCGTAGAGATACCTAGGGTGAGAAACGTTAACATCCAGAAGAATTTGAAGACGTTTTCTTTAAATGATAAAATTGAAAGCTCACAACTGTGTTGTTTTGGCCACGTCTGTAGGATGAATGAGAAAAGCTACCTGAGACAAGCATGGGAGACAAATCCAGAAGGCAGAAGAGGAAAGGGACGGCCCAGAACGTAATGGGAGGTTAACATCAAGAAGAGTGTAGAAGGCAAAGGGGGAGTTTGGGTCCGTGCCAGGGGTTTGGCACTGGACAGGACGAGATGGAGGGCTCTCTCATAAACCTCTACATCCAACAGGTAGAAGAGGATGACTAAGAGAAGAAAAGAGAGAGAGTTATTTGGGAAGAGGGGTGAAAATTTTTAACTAAACCAAAACCATCTTTCTTAACATTGTGTGGATTAGTGTAGTCTAATGTATGGAGTGTTGAACATATCTGTGATCAATAACAGTCGATAGGTTAGGTATAGACAAATCTATATTATGAAATAAGTTTATGTATTATTATTCAATATAAAAATTTTATAGATTTGGTTTGGAATCGTATCATAAACATTGTGATGTGTTATAACGTTCAATTAAGGCTTATGGCAGCTTAGACTGGCTGCAGTTTAGTTAACTCAGTAATCAGACTGTGCATGCTAATGGTACAAGGTTTGTGAAATGTTTAAAATAATTTTAATAATTATTATTTGAAATAGTATTTTCTGTTGTACATATGAATATTCTACTTTATCTAGTCCTTCTGCCTCTTAATGTCGGGTTACATACGAATAGACTACACCTAAATGTACTGCTCTAATAAATAACCAGATTGATAGTTTATTGAAATATGTTTACGCGAAAACAACAAACAGGCATACCACAAGTTAAATGATAATACACAAACTAAAGATAGTCTATAAAATAGGTTAATTACCTTCTGTCAACATTTCTTAAAATCTTTTTCAGGATAACTCGAGTTTCGACACCAATGGTGTCATCATCAGATCGGATATGAATTAGGTCAAAACATTATTGATGTATATACATCTCGTCAGATATTAAAAAATTAAAAACAACACATACATTACACAAATAATAAATAAAATATATCATAACAAAACAACAATACAACAACGAAATATAAAAACACGCGGCCGCAAACGAACCTGTACAGGAACGCCCCCACGGTAAGACTAATCAATGCCGGTTTGACCTTGGTTCAATTTTATCGATCTGATATAGCCGATTTCTCGTTCTATATGATCGATTCTATTAAATAAAATATTATTTGTATGTATTGCTTTTTCATTTAGGACACGATTGTGATCCTCCTTTATAGCTTTATATATCTCGAACCTTTCAAGGGTGTCCAGTTTTAGTGACTTTTTACATTTATGTAGGATATCTAAATTATCACTAATACTCTTTATATTATGGTCATGTAAGCTTAAATGTTCTGCAAATGTAGATCTTCTTACATTTGACTTGGAGCTTGGGATATGTTCTTTATAGCGTAATTTGAAGGAACGACCTGTTTGTCCTATATAGAACTGTGTGCAATCAGAACAATTAAGTCTATATACACCAGTACCGTCAAATATATCGGAGGGTATATTTTTGTTAGTAAATGTAAGTTTTTTCTCAAGTTTATTGCTTGCCTTTGAGGCCAAAGTAATATTATGCTTTTTTAATTGGTTTTTTAAAATATGGTGTAGAATTTCACCATATTCTATTGCAATGTATTTGTTTACTTTTTCTTTGGATACATCAATATTTATTGGTTTATTTTGTTTTTTATTAATTATTCTATCTGCTATATGACTTTTGTATCCATTGGCTAATGCTATGTGTTTGATAATGTTTAGTTCATTGTTATAATCTTCCGTAGATAGGGGCAATGCCAGCAATCTATGAATCATACAATTGAAAAATGCCATTTTATGTGAAATAGGGTGATACGATGAGGCGTGAATAGCATGATCTGTGATTGTTGGTTTTCTGTAAATATTATAGTTAATTTTATTATTTATTTTAGTTAAAGTTAAATCTAAAAAATTAATTTTATTATTCATTTCCGTCTCTAATGTGAATTGCAAATTATTTGTAATAGTATTCATATATTTTTTAAGCATTTCTAATTGCCTGCAATTGCCATTGTAAATCATTATTGTGTCATCCACATATCGTCGGTAAAATAAAATTTTTGTATAATGTTTGTTTTTAGTCGATAAAATTTCGTTTGTTTCAATATGATTTAGGTAAATTTCCGCCAGGATGCCTGACAATGGGGATCCCATAGCTAAACCATCCCGTTGTAAATAATATTTGTTGTCGAAAGTGAAATAATTTTGTTCTAATATTACAACGGGATGGTTTAGCTATGGGATCCCCATTGTCAGGCATCCTGGCGGAAATTTACCTAAATCATATTGAAACAAACGAAATTTTATCGACTAAAAACAAACATTATACAAAAATTTTATCTTACCGACGATATGTAGATGACACAATAATGATTTACAATGGCAATTGCAGGCAATTAGAAATGCTTAAAAAATATATGAATACTATTACAAATAATTTGCAATTCACATTAGAGACGGAAATGAATAATAAAATTAATTTTTTAGATTTAACTTTAACTAAAATAAATAATAAAATTAACTATAATATTTACAGAAAACCAACAATCACAGATCATGCTATTCACGCCTCATCGTATCACCCTATTTCACATAAAATGGCATTTTTCAATTGTATGATTCATAGATTGCTGGGATTGCCCCTATCTACGGAAGATTATAACAATGAACTAAACATTATCAAACACATAGCATTAGCCAATGGATACAAAAGTCATATAGTAGATAGAATAATTAATAAAAAACAAAATAAACCAATAAATATTGATGTATCCAAAGAAAAAGTAAACAAATACATTGCAATAGAATATGGTGAAATTCTACACCATATTTTAAAAAACCAATTAAAAAAGCATAATATTACTTTGGCCTCAAAGGCAAGTAATAAACTTGAGAAAAAACTTACATTTACTAACAAAAATATACCCTCCGATATATTTGACGGTACTGGTGTATATAGACTTAATTGTTCTGATTGCACACAGTTCTATATAGGACAAACAGGTCGTTCTTTCAAATTACGCTATAAAGAACATATCCCAAGCTCCAAGTCAAATGTAAGAAGATCTACATTTGCAGAACATTTAAGCTTACATGACCATAATATAAAGAGTATTAGTGATAATTTAGATATCCTACATAAATGTAAAAAGTCACTAAAACTGGACACCCTTGAAAGGTTCGAGATATATAAAGCTATAAAGGAGGATCACAATCATGTCCTAAATGAAAAAGCAATACATAGAAATAATATTTTATTTAATAGAATCGATCATATAGAACGAGAAATCGGCTATATCAGATCGATAAAATTGAACCAAGGTCAAACCGGCATTGATTAGTCTTACCGTGGGGGCGTTCCTGTACAGGTTCGTTTGCGGCCGCGTGTTTTTATATTTCGTTGTTGTATTGTTGTTTTGTTATGATATATTTTATTTATTATTTGTGTAATATATGTGTTGTTTTTAATTTTTTAATATCTGACGAGATGTATATACATCAATAATGTTTTGACCTAATTCATATCCGATCTGATGATGACACCATTGGTGTCGAAACTCGAGTTATCCCGAAAAGGATTTTAAGAAACGTTGACAGAAGGTAATTAACCTATTTTATAGTCTTAACCGTTTCTGGAGGCAAGAAAAATGTTTAAAATAAAGATAGTCATTCAAAATATATTTGCTGTTATGGAAGGTGAATGGTGTATTTTATTACTTTTATAAAGTAACAATATTTGATTCATTGCTTGCAGACTCTTGAATGTGCAGTGTGTGAAATTTTGATGTGATAACTGCACTGATATTATTGAAGGTCATGGTCGTTTCCTAGTTATGGGTATTTACATAACTTCCTACTTTGCGTTTGTACATTATCAAAATATAATCTGTAAAAATGTAGGCAGGCATATACGTTTCTATTTCAGAGCCATTGCAAATAGGATTGACAGTACTTTTTGATGGTAAAGAACTAGATTTCGCTAATTTATCAGCTGATTTGAGAAGATTTTGGTCAGAATTAATTAAGTCTTTATCGTTATAAGAAACTATTTTATTCTTTTGTGGGGCCTTGTACGTTAAAAATTCCTGTTTGAACCATCTTTGATCATGTCGGTTTTAGGTATTTTAACATATTTGAAGTGCTGAAGTGCTTTTGTTCAGGACCATGAATTGTCAGTCTCAGTAAACATAGGTTACAGATGATTTAAGATGTCATCAAATGAATAAAAACACTGACTTGTTGTTTTTGTTTGCATACATATACCATACAAATCTATCAGTATGTGGAAGGTACGTCACAAAGAAGTGAAATAAATAATTGATATGCCAGTAATGTAGTCAAGTCACACTGGCAACGTTTACTTCTGTTTACAGTGTCTATAATGATGTGACCTTTATTCTTATATCAAAATAAGATAGCTATATAGCTAACAAATAGTAAATTCTTAGTATGGGTACAAGTTAGTAGGACACTGCAGTGCATACAGAAAGCACATTTCTTTTTTATTAAATGTTTAATGTAATTACTGTGATTAGGTCATTACAGATATAATGTGGGATACATTATCTTCAATAGATACATTATTTAGCTGATGTAATTTTATTTGTTACTCTTTTCGCCTCTTCATTTTGTTATTTAGGTTTTTGCTTGTATAAAATAGTAATTGTGTGTTCCTTTTTTATTATCAATTGTGTATCATATATAACAGGCTTACCATGATTCTTTTCTTAAACAAAGATAAATAAAAACAAACAGAACAAAAAATAAAATAAAATAAAAACCAAATCAGTGTGGTTGTACCACAACGATTATTATACTAAAAAAGTCCAACCCTTGTAATGTGATCGTTTATGGGGTGTTTTTAATTATTATTGATGTTGAATTATTTAATAGTGTGTAGCTAGCCGTTTTATACCTTGTCCCAATACTTACTAGTTGACCGTATCTCTCATCGCTCAGTTCAAATTTTTCCGCCTCGCCACCTGATTGGCTTTCGCTGTTTGGCCGAGTCGACTTCGTTCACTACAGTATTTTGGTTTGTTATTTTCCAAATTCTTATGTTACCTTTGCTAAAATAAACATACAACGATTGGTCGGTATGAAGATTTATTCAACACTTTTCGTATATTATCGGGTCAATTACAATAAAAATGAAACGTATATTTTATATCGCTCCAGCATTTACAATTGCTCAGTTGGCAGCGTCAGTTTCGTTCAGTATTCATACGCAAAACTATGACAAACCACAAATTGTGGTATACATTTAAAGTTTGATAATTGTGTATCTGAAGATGGGATTTTATCCCGAAACGCGTCATTAACCGACAGCAGCTAGTGTCACTAAGGTGGACCGAATAAGGTAATTTAATTATATTAAGCAAAAAGCCATCATGGCATACAGGTTAAAGGTTTATAAAATAATAATTTTTTCTCAGGGTTAAGTCCTTTGGACTACAGAAGTTGGATTACAGACTAATAAATGCACAAAACTATAATATTCCTTATATCTAATTACACAATAGTTGATATTTTAAAACAGGAAAAGTAAGTCATTGGCAATGAGAAATAGTGCACGCTTGGTTAAATTCTTGTTAGCAAGTTATGTTTTTAAAATTATTTTAATATAAAATCAAAGTTCAGGGATTGATATATTTTATCGGAAGTGATTTTATAATCAAGTTCAGTTCAAAAGTTAATTTTGTGATCTGTGAAGTGAAAATATTATAGTTCGTTTACTATGGGTAATTGAAAGTTTATTTTTGGTATGAAGTATTTAACTGATACTCATCGATTCCTGGTCGTAGCTTCTCTTGGGATCCTCTTCTTCTTCTGGAACACGTCTAAGGTCCTGTCTTCTTTGGATTAACTGAGATTCCTGTCCAAATGGTTGAAATCCAATATTCAGCTTTCCTCAGTCCTTGTAGATGGTCTTCTTCTTCAGGTCGAGTTAGGTAATTTTTGATCTTCCTCCAGAATTGGTCGGTTATGAGTTTATTTTACTTCCTTCCAAGTTTTGCCAGATTATTTTTTAAATAAATGTTTTTTAATTATTGCCCATCTCAGCAATGGTTACTTCTAATAATCTTCTTGTACTTCTTGAATAAAATTTTGAACAATTTAAGCTTTTAAAACTAATTTGGCTCCGAGGGCTTCATACATCCACCCTCTATGCTGGTCAAAATGAATAATTCAAATTCAACGGTCACTCTATGTAACAAGCATAAGTTGCCATAGTAACCTTTCAAATTATACTAGTTCTCATTGGTCAACATCTTATAACATTGTTATAATCTAACGTTTTATTTATGTTCAGATATGTAAAAATCCTTTAAATTATGATTACTTCCTTATGCTAGTATTACTATTAATTATACTAACACCATTGTTCTGCTTTTTTACTAAAGATTATTTTGATACCCGTCATGGTTACTTTTGATTAGTTATTAACATTTCTCTTATTTTCTTATTGATATTTCTTTTGTAATTATTTTTAAACTGAATAATATTTATACATTTTTATATCTAATACACTTACTTACTTAAGTAAACATTTTATATACTCTAATTGACCCTTGGTTATTGTTTTCTTTTGAAACTTACAAAATTCTCTCCTTCATGTTAGGCCTAAGGCATAGGTTTCACAATACTCCCATTCCACATTCCTTATAATTCATAAACTTTATTTATTGGTTCATTGAACATCTTTTTTATAGAAACAGATAAACAAAAAAATTGGTGCTCTTAACAACACACCTTTTATTATTAAAATATTTCTTGCCAGGTTCAAGCCTGAAATTTAAACTTCTAACTAATTTTGGTTTCTTACTACTATCTCCCCATTCTTCTAAGTTAATTAACTCTATGGTTTTTTACAATAATGAAACTCTTATAATAATAATTTTTAACAGTACTTTGCACAATATAACTCACTTACAAATTCCTTCACTAAAATATAGTGTCTGCTTCTCCTATCTTCCACTCTAATAATTTAACTCTTACCTTATAATTGTAATTCTTACTTACTATCACTAAAATTAATAATGGTACAATTAGTTTCATACTTTTTATACAATATTTTATTAAAGATTGTTTCGCTATATTACTATAGTCTGCTTCTTATTCTGTATTGTACACTATATGCCTACACTGCACTTTTCCTTTCATATGAGGTTTCTTTATTTATCATCACTTTCACTTGATATTTCACATACTGTTTGTTTATATAGTTTTGTATCACTGTGTGGTTATTGGTAATTAATATTTGGTTTATTTTCATTTCACATTGGTCACTTTTGATATTATTTGTTGTCTTTATTCAGCTCAATTATAACTTACTTGTTTTTGACTAGTTTATATTTTAAAAGGGTATTATTTATTTCTAAATTCCTATCTTATATTTATAAATTCATGTTTCCTTGTTTTTCATTTAACGTACATAATATCTCTAGTTTATTTTTTATAGTTTATATATTTGACATTTTATTTATGCCCTATCTGTTTTAGTGCATTTACTTTACATATTATTTGTCAGTTATATCTTGGGGTTACAATGATCGTGGTCATACTTTGGGTCACTTCTTGGTTTCCCGTAGTTGGGTCATTAATTTTCAAGTTATAAGTTTTTAACATTTCTTCCTACCTTCAGCTTTTTCTTTTATTAATCATTAGTGGTATTTTGCGCTATCTTATGTCATGTTACATAATGCATCGCCGCCAAAATTGATTATTTCAAAAAATAAAGATTGTTTTTCTGAAATCATCAACATAGTTTATTAAATCAAGTTGTTATTATTATGGAATTCATCCATCGTCATCTTCTTCTTTAGTTTATCTTTATTAATTCATGGTTCATGATGCTGGAAATGATATTATTCTTCTCCTTTACTCTTTTATTATGAGTGTTATCCCTTGTATGTTTTATCTCCCTAAAATTGTCTGCTCTTCCATTCATATAAATTGGTACTAGCCAGAGGGCACATGTGGCTCTATTACTCTGCTATCCATTTATACACATTTTGAGTTCAGAGGTCATGCCTATCTGCTCAATAAAATCAAATGATTGTTGGACGTATCTCAACATAATATCATCATATAATAATACTAATAATAATAATAGTCATCTATTTTCGACTCATATAATATAAATATAATAAAACACTCTTGGGATTACTTATTCTGTTTTTTCTTCATATCATGACCTTCTCTTCTCATTGATTTATTTGGATTCCTTCTCTATGTCTGTGGTGACGTTCTTAACATATTTTTGCATTGTTTCTTTAATTTATTTCATATGATAGTTATTTGGTTTGTTATCACTTCTCTTCTCATTTATAATTAATAAATTAATTAACATTGTAGCTGTTTTCTGGTTTACTTATACCTTTTTCATTATTGATAGTCCGTTTAGGATGTCATTGTCATCCTTTATTTGACTGTCTCGTCAGTTCTGTTTTTTTTTAAATGTTAATTCTTTATGATCCCCTTTCACAATAGGGTTATTTAGGGTTTTTTAATGATGTTAAGTAATGTCATCACTTTTGTTAAATGTTAGTATTTTATTCCATTTTTTCATGATGCTTTATCATATATATTGTAGTAAACAACGTAGGTGTGTGTCGTTTGTATTCAAGTATTTTTTGTCTGTTTGTGTAGTTTTTAGTTTTATCGAACGTAAATTGTGTCGTTCGGAAGTATCTGATAGCCTGAGTACCTTACCTGTCCCTTCTCGCACTCTTAGTAATTCCGGGTAGGCGCCAAATTGTTTGTCTTGAAAACAATTAAAAGTTTTTATTGGTATAGTATGGTGATTTGTTATCGAAAATTCGAATAGTTCGCCGTCTGGCTTGTAACTGATTCTCGTGTGAGTGGGGGAACACGTGTTGCCAACTTGAATTAATGTTGGTTATGTCGACTCACTGCTAGTAAACAAAACATACATAATATTTTCTACAAATAAATACTGGACAGTTTGTTATCAGTACGCACTTTTTTATTAGGCTTTTGCTTGTTAATTATCATTAACGCTTCATAAAAATATTAACTGTTATAATAAAATTTTAGCCTCGGCAATATAATCTCTCGCTCTGCGGAGCGCTAGGTTGGCAGTGCAATGTTTACAATTGACTGGTTATTATTTTACAAAATAAATCTGCCAATTGGGTTCTTTTAAGTACGAAACAGAGGTTTACATACAAGATAACAAAATTAGAACATATCATTAAAAGTTTGTGATCATTAAAATTATACAAGGTTTGCTATAAATTAAATATTGTGGTGTTGAAGTGTGACAGTGTCGTTGTGTAACATAGGTTATCATGTGTTCATTCAATGTTTACATATTTCTTTATTTTATTAATCCTTGAAAATATTCAGTGATAGTGAGAGTTTTATTTTATAGTTAGAATTTTTGAAAGAGAATTTGTTTTATAATATTCAAATAAATTCAGCAATACTCAACGTTAGTAGATATGATGGGTATTGTCAGTCGTCCATGTGAAGTAATGGGCCGGTGTTTGTTCTTCCTACTTCTGATCTTGGGCTCAGAAATCGGTTGTCATCTTCTTCCAGTTGAATTACAGGTATTTTCCGGTCATCTGGATTAATTCCTACCTGGTCCTTGGTGTAAATTAGTTGTAATGACCTCTAATCTGTTGTACTGCTACTCCTTCTCAAAATTGTGGGCACTTATCCTGTTTTTCTATTGAAAATTTGGGCCCTTCACGGCGTGGCGTCTCTCCAGTTTAGCGTCACTACATCCAGTATTGTTCCTAACTGAAATTAGTCAATATTCGTTTGTTGTCATGGTTACTCAAAGTTTTTGATTGGCTGAAATTGGCTAAAGAGTATTGTTACGGTATTTGAATTTTTATTTAAACTGGTTACAGATCTTCTAAATGTAATTAATCTTCAGTACTCCCTTTTTAGTAGTAAATATTATCACCACTGTTCATATTTTTGCTCAAGGATTAATTTGACATCCAATATTATAGTGTTCACTTAGGTATCAACATTTTGACAGTTTTGTTAATTTTATTTAATTATACTGTTTTCTCAATTTACATTATGATCATAATATTTCTGCCTTAACATGATTGTCTATTTGTATTTCATAGTTTATGTGGTTTAGTCTTCCTAATGTCAGTGTTTAATTCTATAAATTGAAGTTTTTTGTAGTTGACAGTTGGGAATTTGCATAGGCTTAAACAGCAATTGACTATTTTTCATTAATTACTGATATTACATTTTATTCTCCTTGTAATGGGTCCTGATTATTTGAATACAAGATTCTGTTTTTATTGTTCAATGTTTAAGTCGGTTCTTGTAATTGTGTGTAATTTTATTGTTTCCCTATATTAATTTGTCTACTGTGATAACTCATTTTTAGTGTCATTGTATTTGAATGTATGGTTTGTTTCTTGTTTACTGGTTTCTGTTGGTTTTAAAATCTTATTTCTTACAACATATAACATAACATCTAATGGTTTTAACAATTCCCATAGCTATAATTCTTATCATTTAAACATAATTATTGGAACATAAACCTTAGTCATTAAAACATAATTCTTATTCATCTAAACATAATTATTTGAAACATATTATCCACTCATACTCTTCATCTCCCCATACTCTTTGATGAATTATAATTATTACTTGACATAAAAAATAGACATAAACATGAATTAATTATATTTATACAATGGTATATTGTTATGACTAACTCTAAATGACATTAAGCCATAACTGAATCTTCAACAACTGTTTACCATCTAATATTAATATCTTTTTTTTATTATTATCAGTTTGTCATGAAAAATATTCTTTAATGTATCATTTTAAATTAATGATATTGGATTCTTATTTCTGTGAATAAAATCATATATTGTGGTGTATTAACACACTGATAGTCATTCGTTCTTGAATACATGAGTAACAATACTAATTAACAAATTATTACCTAACATTAAGATTTGCAAACTAAAATATGACAAGTAGTAAGTACTACTATTATCTAAAACCTACTTATTATCTAGTCTGTTACACTTTGTTTCATTTTGTTATTAATACACTTGTGTTCACTGGATAATTGCTATTAAGTGCCACAGTCCTTTCTGTGATTAGCCATTATCAGCCTTCACTTATTTTTTACCACTCACTGATGGTTTTTGATCACTCTTAACTCTTTAGTGTTTTTTCACTGATTATTTGGTGTCTATCCCTATCAATAGGGTTCTATTTAATTTGGGGTTTTCACACTATCACTTTGCACTTTATATGTTTAATTTAAGTGTTACTAGTGGGTATTACCTAACTTTAAATTCTCTTTCTCACTTTACTATGTTCACTATTTCTCTAAATCTCTACCTCTCACTTTACAAGGTTTAATTATAATGTTAACAAGTTCATGTCGTTTTATTGTACCACTAATATGTTAGTATTATGCTAATGTGATTTGTCTTAGTTTACTCTATTTGTTTGGGGTTATTGTGCCCTTCTATATCTTAAGTACTTAATGATTAGTATCTCTAACTTGTCTGTCCTTACAATTATTAATATTATATACAGTTTTCATTAGTGATTCTATTTCTTTGGTTTAATACAAGTTTGGTGTTCCTTCTTAGTTCACTTTCTCTTGTCATACATTATACGTCACTTCCTTAGTGTTGTGGCTGATTGTATCATTACACTTATGTGTTAATTGTCTTTTAGTCACTATTCTTCTTATTTACACTTATGTTGGTGCGGTGGCTATTTCTCGTACATTTGCAGTTGTCACTATTAGGTTATTCTTGGTCCTTTGGGGCTAGTTCTACTCTCTCACTTACCATCTATTGGGCTATTCGGGTTAAATCGTCTTGTTTCTGTATTTACCATTTTGACTTGTTTGTTTGTTACTACTTTATTAATATAAGTTACTGTTCTGACTACCTTGATATGTCTGATCGTTTTATTATTCTGATTCACCCATTCTTCTATTCTAATTCATCCCTTTTTATTCTAGTGTTAATGACTAAATAATTTATCTGGTCATGTCTTCTTCATTTATGGTTAGGTGAAGATATGTACCATTACATATTGCCCTGCCACTAAAATTGATTATTTCAACAAATCTCATTCAGTTTTTTGATTGGAATTATCAATCATGATTTCATTTTTATTTTCTTAATCACTGGTTATTTTAGAGCAATAGGTTCTTTTTATTTTTGAGTGTCAATATTCTTCTTGATCTTCGTATCGTATTTTATTTTAACGTTCTTATCCCTTTGATATCTAATTCCCTAACATTTTTCCCTATCATTATATTGAATCGGATCGGAGGGGTACTTTTGACTCCATTGCTCCGCCGTAAAATACACATTTGATTGCTGGACTTATCTACAGTCAATCATTATAAAATTATACAAGTAGTCTTAGTGCGACTATTAAATAAATATCATTTGTAGGATTCTTCACATTATTATTATTTAGTTTATACAATACATTATTTCAAATTATATTCTTTTTCTTTTATTCACACTCTCTAGCTCTTCGTGATTCGATATTATTAGTGGGTATGGTATACATGATCTTTTTATTATTATTTGTTTTGTTTATTTTTTCTTACTGTTTAACACTAGTTGTTTATTAATTGGTTTCAGGATGGTCTTTTCTCATTTTTAATAATATTTTTTCATAGAGGTTTGGTTAAATGTCCCCTTTATTCTTTGTGTTTTTGGGTCTACGATCTCATATGTATTATTTTGGTTGTCTTTGCTAACTATGTAGGGTCCTGTGTACAGTAACAATAGCTTCTTGGCTATCCCTTCCATGGTGCTTGGTAATCCTCTGTTTTTGAGTAATATTTGCTCTCCAATCTGATATTGTATGGGCTTCGGTTGCATTTGCTTATATTTTTCTCTGATTTTGTCAGTCTTTTCTAATATTTTATTGTGAAATTGCACGTCATTGAACTGATATTCTTCGCCATTTGGAAGTTGTGATCGGATAAGATGTTTTTATCAAGTTGACAGGCTCTCGGAATTGAATCTCGCACTGATAATCTCTGACCTTTCCAGGTGTATTTGAAAATACGTGCTTGTAACGCTTATATACTTCGATCAGTTGTTCAGCTTGTTGAGCTGTTAATTGAGCGCTCGTTTTCTCTCTCTGGAAAGTTCGGATTTCTTCGAGTTTTTCTTGCCATAGTTCTTCATTGTCGGTCTCGTCATAAATCCCATTATTTAGTACATGTTCTCCAGTATTTCTGTACTTTTGGATATGGTACATTGTTTCATGTGGTTGTATTTCTTCACTATTGGTCAGTTCGGTTATCCACTGTATGTCATTCTTCTTCAAAATAAGTTTGTATTTGCTCAGGTCAATTATGGCTGAGTACTGGCACAGCATATCGCAACCAATTAGCATCCGGAATGGCAATCCACTGGCTACTAAAAATGTCATTGTCACGGTTTGTCCGTTGCTTGTCAGTTCGAGGTGCACTTGTTTTCGGACGGTTCTGTTTTGTCGTCCGGTCGCTCCTACAAGGACAATGTTGCTGATGGGTAGCGTAAGTATAATTGTCTTACTTGCTTCTTGAATTTTCTGAAGTTCAATACTGTCGATTAATGAGATATTGGATCCAGTGTCTATCATAATTTGTGCTGTTACTCCGTTGACTTGTGTTGAAATATAAGCAATCTCGTCATGTTTACTATCAGATTGGTTGCTACCTTCTTCGAGGAGTTCCTCTATAATATTCTTCAGATAATTATTGCGCACGATTGTAATTGTGTGTTCGCCGTTGGTTTGAGTAACGATGTGATTTAACCCAATAGACTGGTTCAGTGAGGGTACGAGTAGGTTTTTCACTGCCGCTCCTAGTTTAACATCATCTCGGACTGATTGTTACGATCGTCTTGCTGATTTGTTGGCGGACTTACGCTCGTTGACGGTCGGGTTTCAGGCTGGTTGTGATCCTCTTCGTACCGGTCACGCCTGTACACTTCTTGGCTTCGACTCCGGCCCGTGTTGGTTCTGGTGTCACGTCCGTAATTGCGATCACTGTATCGGTGTCCGTACGCATTCCGGTCGGCACTTCGTCGTCCTTGATAATATGATCTGTTCCCGCCGTCACTTTCGGCCCTCACATAATGCACTTGACGATAGTTACGATCTGTGTTGTTGCGATTTCTATTGTCATTTGTATTGCTGTTGAAATTTGGCCGGTTGTAACTGGTGTTATTCGGCCTATAGGGTTGATGTGTATTATTTGGCCGATTGTATTGATTATTCTGATTGTTCGGCCTATTATTGTTATTATAGCCGTTATTTGGTTGGCTGGTCGGATTGTTATTTGTTCTATTATGCGACTCGTTAGTCGGGTTATTCGCATTGTTACGGTTGTTATAATTAGAACGGTAGTTATTGTTGTTATATTGGTAGCCGTTCTGAAAATTTTTGTTTTCGCCCCTGTCGTCCCGCTGTCGGCTCCTACGGTAATAATGCTCCCTTTCGTAATCTTCCAGTAGAGCTGCCATGGATTGGATGGTCTTAATTTGGCTACCCAGCCGCGCTCTGGAGACACCCTCTTCGTAATGAAAGGCGAGTTTTGTCACTAAACTTTCTTCTGGGATTTTCGGCTCCAGATTCCTTGCTTCAGACTTAACTTGTTTCTCTTATTTAGGTTCACACACTTGGTTGTAAGTTGTTCTTACTTGTATTTTTTTTTTTTTTTTTTTGTACTTATTTGTTCTCAAAAATCTTTTTTCATTCATCATTAAATGTTTCAAATATTTTAATTGTAAGTTGTTTTGTTTGGAATTTGGATAATTATTTATTCTTAATCAATGCTGTGTCGGTTATCTCTAACATCAGTCCCTTTTTGGATAGTATTTTGACTTAGTTTTATCCGTTTCCTTTATTGGCCGCTGTTCGGGCTGCTCCACCAATATGGTTTTCCGGTGGATTCCGTAGATTATAAGCGGTGTTAAATCTCTCTATGGGATTGTCACAGTACGGATCATACTCATATGGTTCTATGTCATCTTCGCTCCGTCTGTTCCTTCCCTCAGCATTCCTGGAACCGGGATTAGGTTCATGGTTTCCACGATAGTCCTCTTGTTCATCCCTGTCCTCAGCCATGATGTAGTTTATTCGAGGTATATGGGTTCTCTGGTCATTATTTGGCTGATTTATTAAGGGTGGGTCTCTCCTTTGTTCCCTGCTTCTTCTATGTTCTTCTGCGCTTCTGCTCCTCGGTCCTCTGTAACACCGTCTTCCATCGTTTCTATTTTCGGCGTTGACGTAATTGACCCGTCGCCTGTATGTTTGATTCTGCCCTTGGTGGTTGTTATTGTTATATTGATGGTTGGGCCTGTTGTAGTGACCTCCATTTTGGGTATTCCCTCGGTTATAGGAATTATTCTGATTATTATTATTATTATTATTGTAATAATTTTGGTTGTTGTTTCTTGGGTAATTTTGGTTATTATTGTTGTTGAATGTTCGGAAATTATTGTGGTTGTTCGGCGGGTTATTGGCCGGTGCATTGTTTCCTTGGGGCCCATTTTGGTGATTTCTCATGTCATAAGTTCTGTTATACAGGACGTTCTTCTGTCTATTTAGTACGTAGTGCTCTCGTTCGTACTCCCCTAATAAAGCGGCCATATCTTGTATCGTTTTTATTCTCCCACTCAATCTGCTTTTAGTTATTTCCCCATCGTAATGGTAAGCTAGTTGAGTTACCAAACATTCTTCTGGGATGTTAGGCACTAGATTTCTCGCCACACTGACTTTACCTAAGAAATAAGCTGTTGGAGATTGTCCCAAGTACGGGTCGAATCGGCCGTTACTAATATTATTCCGTACCACGTGCTGCGTCGCCTCAGACCAGTATTTGTTTTTAAAAAGTTCTTTAAACTCGGCTAAATTGACTCCGGTCGTACTGCCGTCCACCAATTATCGTGGACCTCCTTAAACATCTCATCCATCATGCCCTTGATAACCGTCCATCGTGTCTCCCTGGTTCTTGCCAGACTCTCTTCCACCCGTTCAATAAATTCGATTGGATTCCGCTTGTAGTTCTTGAAATTGATTATCTCCCTATTTTCACTGCATGAGATGTGTGAACTTAGTAATGGTCTGTCCTTCAGTGCGTTTATTTCTTCTTGGAGGCGTAACTCTCTCACTCGGAATTCTTCTAATTTTCCTTCCTGGGCTGTTGTGGTACCCTTAACTTCACTTACAGATGCATCCAGTTGGCTATACTTCTCTTCGACTTTGGTTTGTATTTGTTCAAATTTATGAGTTGTTTCTTGCTGGAGTCCTTCAATCCTCCTTTTACCTTCACCTTCTGCTTCATTTACCTTGGTTAAGATTTCTTCCCGGACTTGTAACACCACTTCGCTGGTTCTCTCTATCTTCTCTTCCGTCTCCATTACAGTTTGTTTCAATTCTTCCCTGTACTCCGTCAATTGTTGTTGTAATGTATCTTGGTTGTACTCTATTTTATCATTCAATGTTTCGATATCTTCTTTCATTTGTCTCAAGGTTTCTCTGGTTTTCTCATTACTTCTCTCTATTTTTTCACTGATCAATTTGTTCTCCTCCTTCATTTCCTGTCTTAATGTCTCGTTATTTCCATTAATGGCTCGCCTTAAATCTTCCTTAGTGCTGTCCAATTTTTCATTCATCTCCTCTTTATTTTTGTCCAATTTTTCATCCTGTTTCTTGAAATGGTCATTAATTGATTCAAATTTCTTATTTAATTCTTCCTTAGTGCTGTCCAATTTTTAATTCATTTGTTTTAATAGATTTTTGCTGGTTTTATTATTCGCTTCCATTATAATTCTCATCATCTCTTGCATGCTCATGTCTTCTTTTTGTGTGGGTTTTGTAGCTTCCGCTGGAGGTAATATTTCTTCCGCATCTTCAACCGATGTTATCTCCCTTTCTTCCGTTCTGCCATCTTCCTCGGTCTCCTTTTCTAACATCTCTGCTTCCTTTCCCGCCTTCTTCTCGCGCAGCTTACTCTGGTATCTTGTGTCGTGCTTTGCCGGTTCCATTTTCTGCAGCCGCCGCTAGAATCTATAGGGTTTAATTGTATAATTTTTTAATTATTCTAGCCCTACTAGTTGGTGCGCCACTTTGTAATGTTATTAGTTAATAGAGTGTTTTTAATTATTATTGATGTTAAATTATTTAATAGTGTGTAGGAAGCCGTTTTATACCTTGTCTCAATACTTACTAGTTGACCGTATCCCTCGTCGCTCAGTTCAAATTTTTCCGCCTCGCCACCTGATTGGCTCTCGCTGTTTGGCCGTGTCGACTTCGTTCACTACAGTATTTTGGTTTGTTATTTTCCAAATTCTTATGTTACCTTTGCTAAAATAATCAAACATACAACGATTGGTCTGTATGAAGATTTATTCAACACTTCGTATATTATCGGGTCAATTACAATAAAAATGAAACGTATATTTCATATCGCTCCAGCATTTACAATTGCTCAGTTGGCAGCGTCAGTTTCGTTCAGTATTCATACGCAAAAAGCCATCATGGCGTACAGGGTAAAGGTTTATAAAATAATAATTTTTTCTCAGGGTGAAGTCCTTTGGACTACAGAAGTTGGATTACAGACTAATAAATGCACAAAACTATAATATTCCTTATATCTAATTACACAATAGTTGATATTTTAAAACAGGAAAAGTAAGTCATTGGCAATGAGAAATAGTGCACGCTTGGTTAAATTCTTGTTAGCAAGTTATGTTTTTAAAATTATTTTAATATAAAATCAAAGTTCAGGGATTGATATATTTTATCGGAAGTGATTTTATAATCAAGTTCAGTTCAAAAGTTAATTTTGTGATCTGTGAAGTGAAAATATTATAGTTCGTTTACTATGGGTAGTTGAAAGTTTATTTTTGGTATGAAGTATTTAACTGATACTCATCGATTCCTGGTCGTAGCTTCTCTTGGGATCCTCTTCTTCTTCTGGAACACGTCTAAGGTCCTGTCTTCTTTGGATTAACTGAGATTCCTGTCCAAATGGTTGAAATCCAATATTCAGCTTTCCTCAGTCCTTGTAGATGGTCTTCTTCTTCAGGTCGAGTTAGGTAATTTTTGATCTTCCTCCAGAATTGGTCGGTTATGAGTTTATTTTACTTCCTTCCAAGTTTTGCCAGATTATTTTTTAAATAAATGTTTTTTAATTATTGCCCATCTTAGCAATGGTTACTTCTAATAATCTTCTTGTACTTCTTGAATAAAATTTTGAACAATTTAAGCTTTTAAAACTAATTTGGCTCCGAGGGCTTCATACATCCACCCTCTATGCTGGTCAATAATGAATAATTCAAATTCAACGGTCACTCTATGTAACAAGCGTAAGTTGTCATAGTAACCTTTCAAATTATACTAGTTCTCATTGGTCAACATCTTATAACATTGTTATAATCTAACGTTTTATTTATGTTCAAATATGTAAAAATCCTTTAAATTATGATTACTACCTTATGCTAGTATTACTATTAATTATACTAACACCATTGTTCTGCTTTTTTACTAAATATTATTTTGATACCCGTCATGGTTACTTTTGATTAGTTATTAACATTTCTCTTATTTTCTTATTGATATTTCTTTTGTAATTATTTTTAAACTGAATAATATTTGTACATTTTTATATCTAATACACTTACTTACTTAATTAAACATTTTATATACTCTAATTGACCCTTGGTTATTGTTTTCTTTTGAAACTTACAAAATTCTCTCCTTCATGTTAGGCCTAAGGCATAGGTTTCACAATACTCCCATTCCACATTCCTTATAATTCATAAACTTTATTTATTGGTTCATTGAACATCTTTTTTATAGAAACAGATAAACAAAAAACATTGGTGCTCTTAACAACACACCTTTTATTATTAAAATATTTCTTGCCAGGTTCAAGCCTGAAATTTAAACTTCTAACTACGAGGGGGTACCCAAAAATAACCGGAATAGCGCTGGGATTGGCGGAGCTTACGTAGTACGCATTTCTCCCGCTAGGCGACCGTAGCGCAACTCGTTCTGAGTTCAGTGCCGTCATTGTTGTCGCCTGGGAAGGTTGTGTCTGGTCACAGTAATTCGTTCGGTAAAAGCAGTTTCGCTTGCTCCTCGTTTTTTGTCATGGCGGATTTAAGTGATCAGCGCGCTGCTGTGAAATTTTGCTTCCTGCTTGGGAAAAACGCCGCAGAAACTGTTGTGATGTTGAAAACAGCTTACAAGGATAGTGATGTTGAAAACAGCTTACAAGGATAGTGCTATGGGAAAAACTCAAGTGTACCAATGGTTTTCTCGTTTCAAAGAAGGTGAAATGTCAATTGATGACAAACCTCATTCTGGACATCTGTCAACTTCCAGAATTGACGAAAATGTTGAAAAAGTTCATGCAATCGTGCTTGAAGACTGACGACGGACCATTGAAGAGATTAGTAAGTTATTTGGAATAACTTGGAGCTCGGTTCAGCGAATTTTGTCAGAAGATTTGGGGATGAGAAGGGTCACTCCAAAATTTGTGCCTCGGGTCCTGACTGAACAGCAAAAAGAGAATCGAGTTGAAACATGCCATGCATTGAAATACCAGCTCCGAATCGACCCAGATTTTTTTTCCAAGGCCATTACTGGTGACGAATCATGGTGCTATGGTTACGACCCCGAAACTAAACAACAGTCAAGCCAGTGGAAAACTTCATTGTCACCTCACCCAAAAAAAGCTCGTCAAGTGAAATCAAACATCAAGACGATGCTCATTTGTTTTTTCGATGTGAGAGGGGTAGTGCATTCTGAATTCGTCCCACCAGGTCAGACTGTTAATCAGGCTTTCTATTTGGAGGTTTTAAAAAGATTGCGTAACAATGTGGGACAAAAAAGGCCCGATTTGTGGCAGACGAGGGACTGGTTTTTCCACCATGACAATGCACCTGCTCACGCAGCCATTTCAGTGCGCCAGTTTTTAGCAAAAAACAACATGACTCCCTTGCCCCATGCCCCTTACTCACCTGACCTCGCTTCGTGCGATTTCTTCTTCTTTCCGCGAATGAAGAGGGACATGAAAGAACAACGTTTTGACGACGTGGAAGTGGTAAAGAAAAAAACGAGGCAGGAGCTGTCGGCCATCACAACAGACGAGTTTGAAAAATGTTTCCAGGAATGGGATCGCAGATTGGACAAATGTATTAAGTGTAATGGAGAGTACTTTGAAGGTGATAAGGTTGTTTTGTAAAAAAAAATAAATACATAGACTTAAAAAAAAAATTCGGTTATTTTTGGGTACCCCCTCGTAATTTTGGTTTCTTACTACTATCTCCCCTATCTTCTAAGTTAATTAACTCTATGGTTTTTTACAATAATGAAACTCTTATAATAATAATTTTTAACAGTACTTTGCACAATATAACTCACTTACAAATTCCTTCACTAAAATATAGTGTCTGCTTCTCCTATCTTCCACTCTAATAATTTAACTCTTACCTTATAATTGTAATTCTTACTTACTATCACTAAAATTAATAATAATTTATACTGGAGGCCTTTACTTGATGAAAATCCATTATATTAAAGCATTAAAGAAAACTAAACTTGTTTTCGTGATTTTCACTCGTCAATTTATTTAAAAAATAATATACCACGACAGCTGTTTCAGCACACAGTGCCTTCTTCAGTCAGCTTTTACCATCTGAAGAAGGCACTGTGTGCTGAAACAGCTGTCGTGGTATATTATTTTTTAAATAAATTGACGAGTGAAAATCACGAAAACATCTTTAAAATTAATAATGGTACAATTAGTTTCATACTTTTTATACAATATTTTATTAAAGATTGTTTCGCTATATTACTATAGTCTGCTTCTTATTCTGTATTGTACACTATATGCCTACACTGCACTTTTCCTTTCATATGAGGTTTCTTTATTTATCATCACTTTCACTTGATATTTCACATATTGTTTGTTTATTTAGTTTTGTATCACTGTGTGGTTATTGGTAATTAATATTTGGTTTATTTTCATTTCACATTGGTCACTTTTTATATTATTTATTGTCTTTATTCAGCTCAATTATAACTTACTTGTTTTTGACTAGTTTATATTTTAAAAGGTTATTATTTATTTCTAAATTCCTATCTTATATTTATAAATTCATGTTTCCTTGCTTTTCATGTAACATACATAATATCTTATTTTTTATAGTTTATATATTTGACATTTTATTTATGCCCTATCTGTTTTAGTGCATTTACTTTATATTATTTGTCAGTTATATCTTGGGGTTACAATGATCGTGGTCATACTTTGGGTCACTTCTTGGTTTCCCGTTCCTTCCTTCTTGTTTCTATTTTCTTGTTTTGTCCAATCTATTGGGTCAAGTCATAGTCAGTTCCTGTCAATTGTTATTTCGTAGTTGGGTCATTAATCTTCAAGTTATAAGTTTTTAACATTTCTTCCTACCTTCAGCTTTTTCTTTTATTAATCATTAGTAGTATTTTGCGCTATCTTATGTCATGTTACACCCTTAAAACAGAATTTCTTCTGTTGAACGTGGACTTTCTGTATATTTTGAAATGCTGGTTATTCCTGAACAGTACTTTAAAAACATATCTTGCAGTATACTGTTATAAACTGTTAAATACCTTCTTTTAAATAATGTGAACTCATCTATAAATTTGATAATAATGTGACCTATAAGTATTGTTAAACAAATCAGTGTTTTCAGAAAAATTAGAAACATATAATTAATGAAAATTCAAAATATTATTATTGCTACTCATTAGACATTAAAAAGAGTTGTATGATATTTCTAATATTTTTAAAAAGTTACACTTCTGAAATTTTTGTAATAATTGTAAATATAGTTCTAAAACTATAAACAATGTACAAACCAGCTATTGCAACAATATAACACACTCTTTACGTCGATATATAAACTGAATGCATATATGAATTTGTGAAAACTTTAGACTGCATGGTTCAATTTATTATTTGAAAATATTCTAAGTTGATAATGTTCAGTACCATATATAGTAACAATATATGTTTGTGCAAGATGTCTGTTGACATTCTCTAAGGGCGTGTATTGATATCTGTTAGCCTCAGGTGTTAAAAAAAAAATAAAACTAATACAATATCTACATTATAAACTGTGTAAGTTTATATATTCTTTGTGTAAAAATGGAATGTCTTTTTAATTTAACCAGACTTCACCCATAATATGTATGATCTATGCGATTATGATGGTGAACATCATCATCATCATCCTCAATGCCTTAGCCCCTGCAGGTCTGGGCCTTCAACAACTCTCATCTCCACTCATCTTTGTTCTGTGCTTGTCTGCACCACTGCCATACTCCCAGGTGATGTGGGTCTTCTTCACGTCTTCCCAGTTGTATTCCATGACTTCCCAGTCATCCACTATACATGACCTGCCCACTTAATTCTGTTTCTTTTAATCTCGGTAACAATATCTAGCTCCCCTAAAATTCTCTCCAACTCTTCATTTGTGCACATTCTCCATCTGTCCTGGCACAATAAATCATTGGTAATATCTTTCCCATTGCTTAAGGCAAGTCTCTTCCATAACTATCAACATCCAAGCCTCACTTCCATATTACGATGGGTGTTATGTAGCCGAGGCTTGCTATTATTACTGGGGTGTAGTGACGTTCATGACACAAATTTTGTAGCACAGAGCTCCAGTCTGCTTCTGGAACTGTTTTGTGTAGACTAGAATTTTGATTACTTTTTTTTGAAGATCCTATGTCTGTTTAAGTAACATCGAGTTATTCTATCCTAGAATTAATTGTTCAAATTAAATAATTGTATTTTTTAATTGTTTTCAAGTTATTTACACATTACATACTCCAAATGTCTATCCAAGAAATCAGTGACATTATTACGGACTTCTAATATCGTATATTGTTTTGTAATTGCTTTTGAGTATTTTCAAACATTATTAAAATGTTTACTTCCTTACAACACGAAAAACATAAAAACTAAATACTGTCCTTCGAACACTATCCCATCACTCTGTAAATATACACATGAAGCTTGCAAGTATAGATGGTTTCCTATCTTTATTTATTTTTACACCATAAAAGGTGACCTCCCTATACATATTCGGATTCTGTGCATCAGTATAAGAAAAAAGTTCTTATAAACATACGTCTGGAAACGTCTCATTTTAGACGTCTGGCTGGAATTTTGTGTTTTTTAAGGAAAACTTTATCAAGAAGAGATTGAGATATTTTAACGAAACTTGGTACACATTTTTACTTTAATGTTTTTTTAATAAATAAAAATGGGTATTTTGTGATCTCAAATTTCAAAATGGCCCGCCACTTTAATTTTTTTATCACAAATTAAAATTTGTAAATTTTAATTTTATCAGATTATGGTTTATTACATAAAATGTTATGCCTTTTATTGTGAACACAACGATATCTTGCTCATATCATCTGAGCTTTGTTGTATTTGCTGTTGTTTTTGTATTTTATATTTTCATAATATTCCTTCATATAATTATCATTTTTGTGTCACGACAATCATGAGGTTTAATAATTTAGAGTTGGCAAACAGATCTAAAGATTACCATGGTCTCTCGTACATCCTCTCTTATGTTCTTCAGCAGTTATTGATATCGAGAAACCCAGTCCTTTGGTGGGATGGTTTTGATGTTGGTTATCCTTTTTCTCCTTGCTGCTGTCATTGTCTTTCCATGCATTTTCTCTTACGTTCTTCAGCAGTTATTACTATCGAGAAACCCAGTCATTTGGTGGGGTGGCTTTGATGTTGATTATCCTTGTTCTTTTTGCTGATATAATTGTCTTCCCATGCATTCTCTCTGGCATTCAGCAGCAGCTTCTGGTTTTCTCTGGAAACAAAAAAAAAACTTGCTTCATTTTATTAATGAATAAGAGGATTGGTTTTTCAACCACACTATGGTTCAATTTTTTGTCCTTCATTCTTGTCGAAGGCATCTGGCAGAGTACACATCATGAATCAATGAAAGTCTTAATAGTTACTTACATAGTACCTGACATGTTGGCTAGACTTTTATCATGAAAACCAAATGAATGCAGCTACAGTTAGCAATGTGCTAAGCACAGGAATGATACACTTAGACCTATGTACAGACAAATTGAGACAAATCCTACAAATATAATTCTGTTCGCTTGTTTAATAATTAAGACTGTATTAATTATTTTTGAATGGCTTTAATAAGTAATTCATATTATTAATGTTAAATGGGCATTCCCATATCTGTGGAGCTTTTCTAAGCGCCTCTACAATACTCTATTTTGCAACCACATATCAGTAGTTTACCGGTGTCTGATACGAAACTGCGTTTATTTTTTCAGCTATCATTAAATGCTGTTTTTTAGTATACTTATATGATCGGTGGAAAGTAATAAATCTAATGATTAAAGCACATCCAGCTTTCATGTGAATATTTGTATGATAGTAATTTATCTAATCTTAACTCCTAATGATCGAACAACCTTACCTGATATACATAATTTATATTTTCAAAACAGTGACCTGTCAGTTTTTTCATCATATTTTATTACATGTGACACATGTTTCTAGTATAACCTCGTATAGTATACTATGAATATCGTTGCAAAGAATGTAAAGAACAATGTTTAACATTATATAATACAAAGCATGAGACATCAAGACAGGAATGTCAGTCTTGATCATGGTTGTGTGTTTTGACGCAGGTAACATAATTATTGGGATTAAAATATTGTTAAATAGAGTTTTATGCTTTTAAAGTGGGGGTCTGTTATATAAAGTATATGTGAGAAAGGTGCCATTACTCCTTAATGGAGTAATATTGTCCTAAAAGGTGACATGTGTTCTTAATATAATAATAGTAATCAGAATACTCTGATTCTGATTGTGATTTCAACCACTAACACAAATTTCTTCATTAAACGTCTGATAATAATAGTAATAAAATATTGTGAAAGAGCAGTTTCCATTATTTTTTTAACTATATAAACAGAAATAAGAGAAGTGCCTGGTTCAGTAATAAAAATTTGGAAACATACTCTGAAGCATATGAAGCATAACTCAAATTCTATTGACAATGGCAATCCCAACTTGGTCTATGGCTATAAAATGTGGATAATTTAGAAAACTGAGACGTCACGCATTCAAGCAACTGAAATATAGTTTTGAGATGAGTAAAATGATGTTCAAAATTAGATTTCTTTATAAATCAAGGGGTTAGTGGTAGAACTACAGAAGTCCAAAGATGTTACAAAAAACACCTTTTATTTTTTGTATTCATTTCTATTTTTCTTTACATTTTCCAAAACCTATGTTATTAATAAAAAACTATAAATAATAAAAATGAACCTTGAAAATAAGTTTAATAATTTTATAATTTATCGTTGTGTTTGAAAACCTTTAATTCAGTTTTCCATAAATTCTTCTAAGTGGACTTGGATAATTTTACCACTTACCCCACGAAAGAATTAAATGTGCATTTTGTCGGGCAAAATAAATGAATATCGTAACCGCTTGTTTTATGTTCTATGAATGGCAGAATACCTTCTACTCCAACAAGCATTGAAGTATAAATCTAAATGAAAATATGCTGTAGGATGGCCATTTAAGCTACAACAGAGCATTGGTCTAACCTATCAAGTTTACAACATTTCATCAAGCGTGTAGTGACTAATTGGTCAATATTTTTAGACTGATAAATATAGTGAGTAATAAAACAAATAAACAGATCATGATAAATGATGCATAACACATACATTGTACAGTACTCAATGTAAAGTAGTACAGGTTGCTGAAGTTAATTGGTCTGATTAACAATCAGTTATCTCTACCAGGAAATACCTAACACTGATAACGTGGATGTATTTTTACAAATACACTTATGGAGTATTTGTCCTTGTAGTTTTTTAAACTTTCTAAATAATAACTTAATAATTTTGGAGGAAAGCACATGTAATATCTCTTATTAAGAAATACCATAGATGAATTAAAAAATTGTTTTAAACTTTAAAATCGACAATAACATGGACATTCTACACGTACACACAAAAGGCCGAAAACTAGACACTAGAACAATTGGAAATATACAAACACATAAAAACGACATCCTAAACGAAGACACAATTCAAATCCTACGCATTATTCGAACATATTACACCCCACAAACACAACATCGATTTTTCAAAAGTCGACACAGTCGCCAACAACAAGACGGACAGTGCACCCAACGGCAGCCTCTGAAGAAGCTTTTTAAAGCGAAAACCGGTTAAGGCTATAAGGTAAAACTTTTACGTTTTTACCTAAAAAAAACTTTGTGTTCTGAGTCGGTAGTGAACTAATTATATTTAAACATGTAAGGAGTTGCTGTGTGGGCAGTACTGTATTATTACTCCGTATACTGGCCTAACTACTCATATTCTCGGGCCAGTTGTCCCGGGAATTAGAAAGCACATATTGATTTTATATTGCTGCGTGGAATTAGCGTGGCCTCTCACAGGTATTAATTGCATCAGATCAGTACATGAAGTTCATCAATTTAGATCAATGTGTAATAACTTCCATTGAATCAATTTTTTTTTAAAGTTTGTATATTATGACAGGCTTGTAAGAATCTGCAAAAAGATTTGTATCCAAGCCTCATCATTTATGAAATTTATTTGGTTCAAGTTTCATGAATATTTTCAAAAGATGTTTCCAAAAGTTAGTTATAAGAAAAAAATTAAATTGAATATAACGGAGCACTTATGTTACACCAGTATTTGACAAGTCCTCTCTTTATAACCCATTGCTGGTTCTGGCCTCCATTAGTACAAAACTTAATGTCTTCAGCACATCTACAAGTCCTTACTCCTGTTAGTTTCTGAGTTGCCTCTGCACCAACTATACATAAAATATATGTGGATTTTGTTGTCCATGACGTGTCCGTTACTTAACTAAATATAATTATTTCACTACCGACTCGGAACACACAGTTTTTTTTTTATGGGTAAAAACATATAAAAGTTTTACCTTATAGCCTGAACCAGTTTTCGCTTTTAAAAAGCTTCTTCAGAGGCTGCCATTGGGAGCACTTGTTGTTGTAACGGGCCTATTTTGGGGTAATAAGGCAATTTGTATTTTTTTTTATAAACAAATAACATTTTTTTTATGATAGGGACAAAACTTAGGTAAATTTCAGTGGTGGCGACAAAAACGACCGTGGCAACACTGCTGTTGACTTTATACGTGACAATTATCTAGTAATATTTTGAAAGAACAGATTCAACAACCGACAAATTGTGCCAAGGGCAGTTTCAAGGACATACACAACGGTAAACACATTATGTAACAGCGTAAACAGTTATATAACCACATCAGACCATCTGACGTCAGTATATACGCCAGAGACGAACCCTGTTGTGGAATTCAGTTATGTAACTAACATCAGGCGCACATTACGTCAGCGCTTTACATAACGAGGTGTGTCAACAGTTTTGTCAGACACACACAAAACAAAGCAGTCGGAAAACAACATCTGAACACATCAGACGCTAACAACTGTGCGTTCGCCGGTTCGCCGGGTTTAGGCGAAGTTTTGTGTGTTCGCCGGCCGTGCGTAATTTTGGCCTGCAACATATAAAATGTGAAAGTAATCATCAAATAAACAGTTTAATAAATTTACAGTTCCGGTAAACGAGTGAAATAGGGAAAATGTGCGAAGTGGAGGAAAATACGTAGTAAAAACGGACTCGTCAAGATCTTAGCAACAATGGACAAGTAACCAACGAAGGGTAACTCTAAAAACTTTCAAATTTGGAAATGTTTATAAAAGAAACGGGCAACCTAAATGATAACCTAAATAAACCGGGGGGGGGGGGGGTAAATAAACGTAATGAGAGAGAGAGAGAGAGAGAGAGAGAGAGAGAGAGAGAGAGAGAGAGAGAGAGAGAGAGAGAGAGAGAGAGAATCTAAGAATATAAAAGAGGTGCTGGTTTGTATATAAATATTTATAATTTACAAGTAATCTAAAAATCTATAATGAATTTTACAAGTTATCTATTAATCTTGATGAATCTCTTTTCATGAGTTGTAGCTAAATCTGCAAAGGCAGTTAAGTGTAGGAAAGGAAGATTTGTGTTTATTATTATGTTCTTTACAGAATAAATAAAAATTTCGTTCAATGCAAATATGAGTTAAACCAATTACTGCAAATAAACCATTCTGATCTCCTGTTCGCCGAAAAGGACCCAAAAAATGGTAAGCACATATATTTTTTTTCTATATACGTAGTTGGCAGTACAAGATGGCTACTGAAAAAATTAGATGTTCTGAATTAATAATCAACCGTGTATTTATATTTTTATTAATATCAAGAAATAGAAAAGTATCAATGGCTTCCGAACGTAGGGACAATTTATATAAATAAATTTATATAAATATAGGCCTACTTGGGAGAACGGAATGGTTGTTTGAAGTAACAGAAAAAAATTTTTTTGAGGTACGTAAAATAGACGTAGATATGAGGTTATGTTTTGATAGTGTTATGTATGTAGTGAATTATTTGTTGAATTATATAATGAGTATTATGAAGTAATATGCATAATAATTAATATGTATGATAATTATTAAATAGTATAAAGGGTATTATAATAAAATCTTTTAAAAATGGCTAAGATACAAGAAAATGATATGATGAGTGTTATACTAAAGCAGTTAGAGAAGATGAACAGTAATTTTGAGGTACAGAATAATAATTTCAATGATAAATTTGATATTCAGAGCAGTAAATTAGATGAACAAAAAAACGAGATAAATGAGAAATTCGATGTTCAAAAGAATAGTTTTGACAGTAAATTCGATGAGTTAACAAACCAAATTAAAGAAATGAATAAATGTTTTAAAAATAATAATGAAGCAATAGTAACTAGTCTGAATAAATTAGAACAGAGTGTTGAGAAGTTAGGTGACAATGTTATAAGTATGCCAAATATTAAAAATGACGAAATAATGGAAGATGTAATGTTAAATAGTGAAGATAATGATATTAATTACAATTCTGAGAGTACAGTGGGGGTAAAGAATAATGGAGAAACATATAATGAAGTTTTAGAATGTGATTATGAGATGTTAATGTGTGTTAAGGAGTTAGAACGAGAGTGGAAAAATAATATAGTAGTTGAATGTGGGCAGAGGGTAAATTTTCCCATTAATTTTTCTGAACCAGAGTGTTCCCAAATGTTTTTTATGAAGGGCGAGAGACCCATATTAGCAGATGAATTGAAGTGTATATTGATGTTGTATAATGTTGTACCCTCTGTCTGTAATAATTGTGAGAGTGTGATGTGGTGTTATGAAGAGAGAGAGTTGTGCATTGAGAGAGAGATAGAATTATATAAGTTAAAAAGAAATTATGATGAATTGAGAAAAAGATTACCTGTTGAAAGAGAGATAGAGAATTATTTTGGTAATATTTGTATAAATAATAATGACTTATCTGACGTGATAGTAGAGGAATATAAAAATGAGAAAACAACTTACCTGACATTAACAAATAACACTGACGGAGACTTAACGAAAATACCTAATGTAGACTGGTTATATGAGTATTTGAATAAGCTGAATGAATTTAGTTTGTATGGTTACAACACACAAAACAGTCCTTTGTGTGGTGATGAAATTGAACGATGTTTTATAAAACCAAGACTTATCTGGGACGATGGAGGGTGAACTATTAAAACAATAAAAGACATTATATAAACATTGTGTTTAATGGTTTATGACATGGCAAATTTGGACAGTGAAGTGTGAAACAATTGAACAGTTATTGACGTATACTTTGTAAATAATATAGTGAATTCATTTGTGTGTATTATGAAACGTTAGGTAAATAATGTGTATATGTATTAGAAAATGGTGTGATAATAATAATATCAATATTTTGCAAGTTAAATAAATATCAGAATTAATTGTGAAAACAGTAATTGATTAATGGTAATTGTTTCGATAACTATATAATTTATATTTTTGGTAATTAATTTAATTAAAACAATTTGATACATGTTAAATATTTTGATTGATTATTTAAAGGTTATATAATTGAATTTTTGTTTGAAGTCAAATGGTTTTATGAGATGGAAATTCGGTAATGAATGATAAATTATTTGATGTAAACTAATAGTTTTGTAAAATGTTTCAGAGGTGAGGTGGAAGTATTGTGGTATGGGAATTATGTTATGTATATATCATGTTAACTGAATTGTAAGTATACAAATTTTATAATATATATAATAAACATGTTTACAGGTAACTAAGATTTTCATGCAATAGTGAGACTATTTGAAATAATTGTGTTTAATAAAAATGAGAATTAAAAATGTTAATAATAAATGAAAAGTGATATATAATGATTATTAATAATAAATTTTGAAAATTTTAAGAAAGTTCAATGGTATAAAGGTATGAATGAGTCAAATGATTATTGATGAAATGATTATATTTATATGATGTATATAAAAATTTTAATTAATTAGTTAGTAAGTTGCTGTTGCTGGGGTGGCATGTGCCCCAGTAGATAGCGGGAAAGTGTTGGGGGTAACAGTGAGTGTTACCTCCATCGGAGGCCAACATGGCGAAAATGCACGGCACACCTTTTGTATAATTTTATATTGTACCTTGATAAATTGCCGTGTCGTGCATATTAATGATGGATGTGTACATGCCTGAAGGAAAAGATGATTTCCCCGACTTTTCGGGCGATTACTGCCTTACCAGCACTAATCGTGGTTTTGGCGAGCGGTTAGCTATGGTCATATCAAGTCCCTTGACCATAGCTGACTTGAAATTGGTCTATATTAGAAATTAATGGGGGGTGAAACTAGGGGAAATCCCGGAAACTATGGAACAGCGGCTGCCACTCTGCCCGCTTGAGGGTAGCAAAGACAGGTGGTAGACCCGCATTAAGGGTGCGTAACTATTGACAGAGATATTATGATATCTAGAACTTTTAAAATGTAACGCAGAAGCAAGGACACGGAGATGTCACATTCCTCCAAAACCTCAGTCCTTGTGGACGCAACTGGACGTCACAGTCCAGGGGGGGTCATAGTGTGTGTGGCTGGGAGGTTATCCAGGGGATAACGTATTAGAAATTTGTTATATTTTAATAATGATGATTTGCTACTCAATAATTTTGTTTTGATTTGGAAAATAGATGCACTAAATACTTCCTATGTGTTTGTTAAGGCTGATTGTGTTAATTGCATTTAGTATGTTAGGAATAAGGATTATAAAATATAATAATATGTTTTTAATGTGTTTATAGATTTTAAATAAAATGAAGTAAAGGCGTGATAGTTAAATTTTTTCAATGGGTTGCAAAAGATAGAAATGGGTGATAGTAATTGTTTGAATAAAATGTTTGAATCAGTCCAAGTTGAATTTTGTGGGACATATAGATCTGTCCAAATTGAAGTCAAAGTTAAAGGAATAGTAGAGAGGAAAATAATGTAATGTTGTTTTGAGTTAACGTATGTTATAGAATTTTGAGAAGTAATGATGGAGACACAGTAGTAATGGAGAATTTATGTAGAGTTTTGAGCGATATATTGTTTATTTTGATGTTGTTATTTTGTTGTAGTTGTAGTAGGGTAATGAGATTGAGATTTTGGGGATGGTAATTTTGTAGTAGGGGGTAGTGTAGTGTGGGAGTCCGCAACATAAGGGTTGGGACGGGATTTGGTATAGATTTAGTGGGAAGGGGCCGCCTTAGGTAGAATCCAGGGGCCAGAGAACGGGAATTGAGCTT